>JAYMGU010000445.1:0-42279 GCA_036178185.1 Liparis tanakae | reverse complement strand
CTTCTTCAATGAGAAGATTTTAACTATTAGGGACAAGATTAATAATCTCTTGCCCTTAACCAGTGCCAATCTGTCCTCAAGTGGAATGGCTTTGGAAACCCCTGTATGTCCTGGTATATATTTAGATGGCTTTTTCTCCCATCAACCGTGACCAATTATCTTTAATGGTTTCTACTTAACACGCCTACCTGTCTTGGACCCTATCCCGACTAGGTTGCTTAAAGATGTTTTGCCTTTAATTGGCAGCTCTTTTTTGGATATTATTAATGTGTCTTTGTTAACAGTCCACGTACCACATTCCTTCAAAGTAGCTGTAATTAAACCCCTCCTGAAGAAGCCCACTCTGGATCCAGAGGTTTTGGCTAACTACAGACCGATCTCTAACCTCCCTTCCTCTCTAAGATCCTTGAGAAAGTGGTCGCAAATCAGTTGTGTGACTTTCTACATCAGAATAGTTTATTTGAAGAGTTTCAGTCAGGATTTAGAAAACACCACAGCACAGAGACAGCACTTGTGAAGATTACGAATGACCTCTTAATGGCAGCAGATAAAGGACTTCTCTCTGTACTGGTCTTGTTAGACCTTAGTGCTGCATTCGACACCATTGACCATAACATCCTATTACAGAGACTGGAGCAGTCGACATTGGTATTTCAGGCACCGCCCTAAGTTGGTTTAAATCCTATTTATCAGATCGATCTCAGTTTGTATTTGTAAACGATGAAGCCTCAATGACCACCAACGTTAGTCATGGAGTTCCACAAGGTTCTGTGCTCGGACCAATTTATTTACCTTATACATGCTTCCTTTGGGCAATATTATCAGGAAACGCTCTATAAATTTTCATTGTTATGCAGATGATACTCAACTATATCTATCGATAAAACCAGAGGAGACTAACCAACTCACTAAAATTCAAGCATGTCTTAGTGACATAAAAACATGGATGACCGCAACTTCTTGATGTTAAACTCAGACAAAACCGAAGTAATTTCGGCCCTGAGCACCTCAGAGATCAATTATCTGGTGATGTGATTTCTGTAGATGGCATTACTCTAGCATCCAACACCACTGTAAAGAATCTCGGCGTTATCTTTGATCGACTTGTCCTTTAACTCCCACATAAAGCAAATCTCAAGGACTGCATTCTTCCATCTACGTAATATTTCAAAAAATCAGGCACATCTTGTCTCAAAAGATGCAGAGAAATTGGTTCACGCTGTCTTGTTTTTCGAGACTGGATTACTGCAACTCCTTATTATCAGGCTGCACTAATAAATCTCTTAGGTCCCTCCAGTTGATTCAGAATGCTGCAGCTCGTATTCTCACTAAAACTAAGAAAATAGATCACATTACTCCTGCACTAGCTGCCCTGCACTGGCCCCTGTAAAATCAAGAATCACTTTTAAAATTCTTCTCTTAACTTACAAAGCCTTAATTGGTGATGCACCATCATATCTTAAAGAGCTTAGTAGATCGTCACCAGAGAGCTGCGCCACTAAATGCGGGCTACTTAGGTTCCGAGAGTCTTAAATGTAAAATGGGAGCCAGAGCCTTTAGTTATCAAGCTCTCTTTATGGAACCAGCTTCCACCTTCAGTCCGGGAGGCAGACACAGTAACCACATTCAAGAGTAGACTGAAGACTTTCCTCTTTGACAGAGCTTATAGTCAGGGCTGAATCAGGTTTGCCCTGGTCCAGGCCCTGGATATGCTGGTATAGGCTTATAGCTGCTGGGGATGTTTAGGATGCACTGAGCACCTCTCCTTTTTTCTTTTCTCCTATGGATGAATCTTCATCTCTCCATCACACATGACTAACTCTGCTTTCTCCCGAGTCCTTCTGACTTCACGCCTCATGGGGTCATCGGACTCATGAGACGGCATAGATTCCATCTGCTGATGGACCTTCGATGGTTGGATCGTGAGTTCTGTCGCCAGCTGTGCCACTGCCCTGCTGGGACTCCGCACCTCCACTTGGGAGGTCTCCAAACTCTCCATCGGAATATGCCTAAATATGAACTATTGATAAACTCTGTCAGATTCCTTGAATGTATTTTAACTCTAAATATGTCCTTCTGTACACATTACATCTATTGCATCTGTCCATCCTGGAGAGGGATCCTCCTCTGTTGCTCTCCTGAAGGTTTTTCCTTTTTTCCCCTGAAGGGTTATTTGGGAGTTTTTCCTGGTCCGATGTGAGGTTTTGGGTCAGGGATGTCTATGTGTACAGATTGTAAAGCACTCTGAGACAAATTTGTAATTTGTGAAACTGGGCTATACAAATAAACTGAATTGAAATTGAATTGAGTCAAAGATGGCTGCTACTCCACCTCCTCGACCGGTGTCTCGAGGAATGTGAGTATTAACATGACTTGGAGGAGTCGACTCATTTAGGCAGACATATTCTTCATGGCGCAGCCAGGTTTCAGTTCGACAACATGGATCAATGTGATTATCTGTTATTAAATCATTTAGTAACACAGCTTTAGATGACAGAGATCTAATATTTAGGAGACCACATTTAATAGTCCTGTTTTGTTGCACTGCTGAAATAATGGTGTTAACTTGTATAAGGTTATTGTGTACGACTCCTCTTGTGTTTACTTTAGATTTATTTAATTTAAGTGGCCGTGGGACAGACACAGTCTTCACAGTCTCTATTCTAGAGTAATGGATGGGTAACTGCATATATATATATATATATATATATATATATATATATATATATATATATATATATATATATAGTCTCTATTCTAGAGTAATGGATGGGTAACTGCTCGACAAGAAGAGCAGAGAAGGGTGTTAAACTACAACTCTGCTCCCGGTTCCTGATCTGAACCCCGGATTGTCATGGATACGGTGATCAACGTGGTCATATTCGCAGAAATGAGACGCTTCCTTCCAACGGGGATGGACGCCGCCCCTCCTCATCAGATCAGGTTTTCCCAGAAAGTCTTCCAGTTGTCTACGTAGCCCACCTGATTCGCTGGGCACCACGACAGCCAGCGGTTGAAAGACGACATACTATATAATTTGTCAGTTTGCAAATTTGGGAGAGGGCCAGAGAAAATTACGGTGTCCAACAACTTCTTGGCATAAGCACACCGATTCCGCTTTGTGAAAACACCACAATATCACTCATGTGATTATTTCTTCCCTTATTCAGGACCCAACATGTACATGTGTGCGTGTTATTCGCGTAAGTAAAAAAGTATTAAACCAATTCGCATGAAATTTGGTGGGATGATTGGTTATTATCCGGGGACCATTTGATTAGATTTTGGGATCGATCGGGTCAAACGTCAGGTTGTTTGTCCTTGATCTTGTCATCACTGAATAAAAACAGGTTTTCTGGTGTAAATCCCCTCTTGTCACTGCTTTTGATCTCGCGCCGAACCAGAGTCTATAAGTAGAGGTGATTTCCGGCAAAGCGGCAGGGATTTGTGATTGCTTTTGGCTGCGCCTGGATAGTCAGGGGTATTTCGCCGTATTTTCCTCATTCTAGTTAAGCAGCTTGCCGTGAAAACACCACAATATCACTCATGTGATTATTTTTCCCCTTATTCAGGTAGAGTGACGTTGTTCTGCAGTGTTGAAAGGTTTGTAATGAGTCCGCGGCTACAAGAGAATGTATGTTGTTAAAATAAGTTCAGAGATAAAGTGTATAGGGTATCTGTACATGTAGCGCTAGCGCCGATTAGCTCGTTAGCTAGCGCCGATTAGCCCGTTGCCTAGACTCGTTACTGTGAAATGCAGTTGTGTTGTTTGGTTCATCTGTTGATGTATCTATGTAACAATGCTGTCTGTTTTGTGAATGTTTATATTGTAAATGTGTTTGAGTAAATGCTAGCTAAGCAGCTTGCTGTGAAAACACCACAATATCACTCATGTGATTATTTCTCCCCTTATTCAGGTAGATTGACGTTGTTCTGCAGTGTTGAAAGGTTTGTAATGAGTCCGCGGCTACGAGAGAATGTAAGTTGTTAAAATAAGTTAAGAGATAAAGTGTATAGGGTATTTGTACATGTAGCGCTAGCGCCGATTAGCTCGTTAGCTAGCGCCGATTAGCTCGTTAGCTAGCGCCGATTAGCTCGTTAGCTAGCACCGATTAGCTCGTTAGCTAGCACCGATTAGCTCGTTAGCTAGCGCCGATTAGCCCGTTGGCTAGACTCATTACTGTGAAATGCAGTTGTGTTGTTTGGTTCATCTGTTGATGTTTCTATGTAACAATGCTGTTTGTTTTGTGAATGTTTACATTGTAATTGTGTCAGAGTAAATTCTAGCTAAGCAGCTTGCCGTGAAAACACCACAATATCACTCATGTGATTATTTCTCCCCTTATTCAGGTATAGTGACGTTGTTCTGCAATGTTGAAAGGTTTTTAATGAGTCCGCGGCTACGAGAGAATGTATGTTGTTAAAATAAGTTCAGAGATGAAGTGTAAAGGGTATTTGTACATGTAGAGCTAGCGCTGATTAGCTCGTTAGCTAGCGCCGATTAGCCCGTTGGCTAGGCTCATTACTGTGAAATGCAGTTGTGTTGTTTGGTTCATCTGTTGATGTATCTATGTAACAATGCTGTCTGTTTTGTGAATGTTTATATTGTAAATGTGTTTGAGTAAATGCTAGCTAAGCAGCTTGCCGTGAAAACACCACAATATCACTCATATGTGATTATTTCTCCTTATTCAGGTAGAGTACGTTGTTCTGCAGTGTTGAAAGGTTTGTAATGGGTCCATGCCACGAGAGAATGTATGTTGTTAAAATAAGTTCAGAGATAAAGTGTATAGGGTATTTGTACATGTAGCGCTAAATTAGCTCGTTAGATTAGCCCGTTGGCTAGGCTCATTACTGTGAAATGCAGTTGTGTTGTTTGGTTCATCTGTTGATGTATCTATGTCTGTTTTGTGAATGTTTATATTGTAATTGTGTTTGAGTAAATGCTAGCTAAGCAGCTTGCTGTGAAAATACCACAATATCACTCATGTGATTATTTCTCCCCTTATTCAGGGGCGTAACATGTGTGTGTGTGAGTGTTATTCGCGTAAGTAAAAAAGTATTAAACCAAATCGCATGAAATTTGGTGGGATGATTGGTTATTAATCGGGGACCATTTGATTAGATTTTGGGATCAATCGGGTCAATCGTCAGGTTGTTTGCCCTTGATCTTGTCATCACTGAATAAAAACAGGTTTTCTGGTGTAAATCCCTCTTGTCATGCCTGCCTTTGATCTCGCCGAACCAGAGTCTATAAGTAGAGGTGAATTCCAGCAAAGCGGCAGGGATTTGTGATTGCTTTTGCTGCGCCTGGATAGTCAGGGGTATTTCGCCGTATTTTCCTCATTCTAGTCAAGCAGCTTGCCGTGAAAACACCACAATATCACTCATGTGATTATTTTTCCCCTTATTCAGGTAGAGTGACGTTGTTCTGCAGTGTTGAAAGGTTTGTAATGATTCCGCGGCTACGAGAGAATGTATGTTGTTAAAATAAGTTCAGAGATAAAGTGTATAGGGTATCTGTACATGTAACGCTAGCGCCGATTAGCTCGTTAGCTAGCGCCGATTAGCCCGTTGGCTAGACTCGTTACTGTGAAATGCAGTTGTGTTGTTTGGTTCATCTGTTGATGTATCTATGTAACAATGCTGTCTGTTTTGTGAATGTTTATATTGTAATTGTGTTTGAGTAAATGCTAGCTAAGCAGCTTGCTGTGAAAATACCACAATATCACTCATGTGATTATTTCTCCCCTTATTCAGGGGCGTAACATGTGTGTGTGTGAGTGTTATTTATTCCGTAAAAAAGTATTAAACCAAATCGCATGAAATTTGGTGGGATGATTGGTTATTAATCGGGAAACATTTGATTAGATTTTGGGATCAATCAGGTCAAACGTCAGGTTGGTTGCCCTTGATCTTGTCATCACTGAATAAAAACAGGTTTTCTGGTGTAAATCCCCTCTTGTCACTGCCTTTGATCTCGCGCCGAACCAGAGTCTATAAGTAGAGGTGAATTCCAGCAAAGCGGCAGGGATTTGTGATTGCTTTTGGCTGCGCCTGGATAGTCAGGGGTATTTCGCCGTATTTTCTCATTCTAGTTAAGCAGCTTGCCGTGAAAACACCACAATATCACTCATGTGATTATTTCTCCCCTTATTCCGGTAGAGTGACGTTGTTCTGCAGTGTTGAAAGGTTTGTAATGAGTCCGCGGCTACAAGAGAATGTATGTTGTTAAAATAAGTTCAGAGATAAAGTGTATAGGGTATCTGTACATGTAGCGCTAGCGCAGATTAGCTCGTTAGCGCTGATTATTGCAGAAATGCAGTTGTGTTGTTTGGTTCATCTGTTGATGTATCTATGTAACAATGCTGTCTGTTTTGTGAATGTTTATATTGTAATTGTGTTTGAGTAAATGCTAGCTTAGCAGCTTGCTGTGAAAACACCACAATATCACTCATGTGATTATTTCTCCCCTTATTCAGGGACGTAACATGTGTGTGTGTGTGTTATTCGCGTAAGTAAAAAAGTATTAAACCAAATCGCATGAAATTTGGTGGGATGATTGGTTATTATCCGGGGACCATTTGATTAGATTTTGTGATCGATCGTGTCAAACGTCAGGTTGTTTGCCCTTGATCTTGTCATCATTAAATAAAAACAGGTTTTCTGGTGTAAATCCCCTCTTGTCATGCCTTTGATCTCGCGCCGAACCAGAGTCTATAAGTAGAGGTGATTTCTAGCAAAGCGGCAGGGATTTGTGATTGCTTTTGGCTGCGCCTGGATAGTCAGGGGTATTTCGCCGTATTTTCCTCATTCTAGTCAAGCAGCTTGCCGTGAAAACACCACAATATCACTCATGTGATTATTTTTCCCCTTATTCAGGTAGAGTGACGTTGTTCTGCAGTGTTGAAAGGTTTGTAATGATTCCGCGGCTACGAGAGAATGTATGTTGTTAAAATAAGTTCAGAGATAAAGTGTATAGGGTATCTGTACATGTAACGCTAGCGCCGATTAGCTCGTTAAGCGCCGATTAGCCTGCTGGCTAGAGTCGTTGTGAAATGCAGTTGTGTTGTTTGGTTCATCTGTTGATGTATCTATGTAACAATGCTGTCTGTTTTGTGAATGTTTATATTGTAATTGTGTTTGAGTAAATGCTAGCTAAGCAGCTTGCTGTGAAAATACCACAATATCACTCATGTGATTATTTCTCCCCTTATTCAGGGGCGTAACATGTGTGTGTGTGAGTGTTATTCGCGTAAAAAAGTATTAAACCAAATCGCATGAAATTTGGTGGGATGATTGGTTATTAATCGGGAAACATTTGATTAGATTTTGGGATCAATCGGGTCAAACGTCAGGTTGTTTGCCCTTGATCTTGTCATCACTGAATAAAAACAGGTTTTCTGGTGTAAATCCCCTCTTGTCACTGCCTTTGATCTCGCCAAATAACCAGAGTCTATAAGTAGAGGTGAATTCCAGCAAAGCGGCAGGGATTTGTGATTGCTTTTGGCTGCGCCTGGATAGTCAGGGGTATTTCGCCGTATTTTCCTCATTCTAGTTAAGCAGCTTGCCGTGAAAACACCACAATATCACTCATGTGATTATTTCTCCCCTTATTCCGGTAGAGTGACGTTGTTCTGCAGTGTTGAAAGGTTTGTAATGAGTCCGCGGCTACAAGAGAATGTATGTTGTTAAAATAAGTTCAGAGATAAAGTGTATAGGGTATCTGTACATGTAGCGCTAGCGCAGATTAGCTCGTTAGTTAGCGCCGATTAGCCCGTTGCCTGGACTCGTTACTGTGAAATGCAGTTGTGTTGTTTGGTTCATCTGTTGATGTATCTATGTAACAATGCTGTCTGTTTTGTGAATGTTTATATTGTAAATGTGTTTGAGTAAATGCTAGCTAAGCAGCTTGCTGTGAAAATACCACAATATCACTCATGTGATTATTTCTCCCCTTATTCAGGGCCGTAACATGTGTGTGTGTGAGTGTTATTCGCGTAAGTAAAAAAGTATTAAACCAAATCGCATGAAATTTGGTGGGATGATTGGTTATTAATCGGGGACCATTTGATTAGATTTTGGGATCAATCGGGTCAAACGTCAGGTTGTTTGCCCTTGATCTTGTCATCACTGAATAAAAACAGGTTTTCTGGTGTAAATCCCCTCTTGTCACTGCCTTTGATCTCGCGCCGAACCAGAGTCTATAAGTAGAGGTGAATTCCAGCAAAGCGGCAGGGATTTGTGATTGCTTTTGGCTGCGCCTGGATAGTCAGGGGTATTTCGCCGTATTTTCCTCATTCTAGTTAAGCAGCTTGTCGTGAAAACACCACAATATCACTCATGTGATTATTTTCCCCTTATTCAGGTAGAGTGACGTTGTTCTGCAGTGTTGAAAGGTTTGTAATGAGTCCGCGGCTACGAGAGAATGTATGTTGTTAAAATAAGTTCAGAGATAAAGTGTATAGGGGGTATAGTACATGTTAGCTAGCCGACAGCCGATTAGCCCGTTGGCTAGGCTCATTACTGTGAAATGCAGTTGTGTTGTTTGGTTCATCTGTTGATGTATCTATGTAACAATGCTGTTTTGTGAATGTTTATATTGTAAATGTGTTTGAGTAAATGCTAGCTAAGCAGTTTGCTGTGAAAACACCACAATATCACTCATGTGATTATTTCTCCCCTTATTCAGGGACGTAACATGTGTGTGTGTGTGTTATTCGCGTAAGTAAAAAAGGATTAAACCAAATCGCATGAAATTTGGTGGGATGATTGGTTATTAATCGGGGACCATTTGATTAGATTTTGGGATCAATCGGGTCAAACGTCAGGTTGTTTGCCCTTGATCTTGTCATCACTGAATAAAAACAGGTTTTCTGGTGTAAATCCCCTCTTGTCACTGCCTTTGATCTCGCGGCGAAACCAGAGTCTATAAGTAGAGGTGATTTCTAGCAAAGCGGCAGGGATTTGTGATTGCTTTTGGCTGCGCCTGGATAGTCAGGGGTATTTCGCCGTATTTTCCTCATTCTAGTTAAGCAGCTTGCCGTGAAAACACCACAATATCACTCATGTGATTATTTCTCCTTATTCCGGTAGAGTGACGTTGTTCTGCAGTGTTGAAAGGTTTGTAATGAGTCCGCGGCTACAAGAGAATGTATGTTGTTAAAATAAGTTCAGAGATAAAGTGTATAGGGTACTTGTACATGTACATGTAGCGCTTAGCGATTAGCCTGCTGGCTAGGCTTATTAATGTGAAATGCAGTTGTGTTGTTTGGTTCATCTGTTGATGTTTCTATGTAAAAATGCTGTTTGTTTTGGGAATGTTTACATTGTAAATGTGTCTGAGTAAATGCTCTAAGCTTGCTGTGAAAACAACACCACAATATCACTCATGTGATTATTTCTCCCCTTATTCAGGGGCGTAATGTGTGTGTGTGAGTGTTATTCGCGTATAAAAAAAGTATTAAACCAAATCGCATAAAATTTGGTGGGATGATTGGTTATTATCCGGGACCATTTGATTATTTGTGATCGATCGTGTCAAACGTCAGGTTGTTTGCCCTTGATCTTGTCATCACTAAATAAAAACAGGTTTTCTGGTAAAATCCTCTTGTCATGCCTTTGATCTCGCCGAACCAGAGTCTATAAGTAGAGGTGATTTCCAGCAAAGCAGGATTTGTGATTGCTTTTGGCTGCGCCTGGATAGTCAGGGGTATTTCGCCGTATTTTCCTCATTCTAGTCAAGCAGCTTGCCGTGAAAACACCACAATATCACTCATGTGATTATTTTTCCCCTTATTCAGGTAGAGTGACATTGTTCTGCAGTGTTGAAAGGTTTGTAATGATTCCGCGGCTACGAGAGAATGTATGTTGTTAAAATAAGTTCAGAGATAAAGTGTATAGGGTATCTGTACATGTAACGCTAGCGCCGATTAGCTCATTAGCTAGCGCCGATTAGCCCGTTGGCTAGACTCGTTACTGTGAAATGCAGTTGTGTTGTTTGGTTCATCTGTTGATGTATCTATGTAACAATGCTGTCTGTTTTGTGAATGTTTATATTGTAATTGTGTTTGAGTAAATGCTAGCTTAGCAGCTTGCTGTGAAAACACCACAATATCACTCATGTGATTATTTCTCCCCTTATTCAGGGACGTAACATGTGTGTGTGTGTGTTATTCGCGTAAGTAAAAAAGTATTAAACCAAATCGCATGAAATTTGGTGGGATGATTGGTTATTAATCAGGGACCATTTGATTAGATTTTGGGATCAATCGGGTCAAACGTCAGGTTGTTTGCCCTTGATCTTGTCATCACTGAATAAAAACAGGTTTTCTGGTGTAAATCCCCTCTTGTCACTGCCTTTGATCTCGCGCCGAACCAGAGTCTATAAGTAGAGGTGAATTCCAGCAAAGCGGCAGATTTGTGATTGCTTTTGCTGCGCCTGGCGCCTGGATAGTCAGGGTATTTCGCCGTATTTTCCTCATTCTAGTTAAGCAGCTTGCCGTGAAAACACCACAATATCACCATGTGATTATTTCTCCCTTATTCCGGTAGAGTGATGTTGAAAAGGTTTGTAATGAGTCAAGAGAATGTATGTTGTTAAAATAAGTTCAGAGATAAAGTGTATAGGGTACTTGTACATGTAGCGCTGTTGTGTTGTTGTTTGGTTCATCTGTTGATGTATCTATGTTTGTTTTGTGAATGTTTACATTGTAAATGTGTCTGAGTAAATTCTAGCTAAGCAGCTTGCCTTGAAAACACAATATCACTCATGTGATTATTTTTCCTTATTCAGGTAGAGAGACGTTGTTCTGCAGTGTTGAAAGGTTTGTAATGAGTCCGCGGCTACGAGAGAATGTATGTTGTTAAAATAAGTTCAGAGATAAAGTGTATAGGGTATCTGTACATGTAGCGCTAGCGCCGATTAGCTCGTTAGTTAGCGCCGATTAGCCCGTTGCCTGGACTCGTTACTGTGAAATGCAGTTGTGTTGTTTGGTTCATCTGTTGATGTATCTATGTAACACTGCTGTCTGTTTTGTGAATGTTTATATTGTAAATGTGTTTGAGTAAATGCTAGCTAAGCAGCTTGCTGTGAAAACACCACAATATCACTCATGTGATTATTTCTCCCATTATTCAGGGACCTAACATGTGTGTGCGCGTGTTATTAGCGTAAGTAAAAAAGTATTAAACCAAATCGCATGAAATTTGGTGGGATGATTGGTTATTATTCGGGGACCATTTGATTAGATTTTGGGATCAATCGGGTCAAACGTCAGGTTGTTTGCCCTTGATCTTGTCATCACTGAATAAAAACAGGTTTTCTGGTGTAAATACCCTCTTGTCACTGCCTTTGATCTCGCCCGAACCAGAGCCTATAAGTAGAGGTGATTCCAGCAAAGCGCAGGGATTTGTGATTGCTTTGGCTGCGCCTGGATAGTCAGGGTATTTCGCTATTTTCCTCATTCTAGTTAAGCAGCTTGCGTGTGAAAACACCACATTATCACTCATGTGATTATTTCTCCCCTTATTCAGGTAGAGTGACGTTGTTCTGCAGTGTTGAAAGGTTTGTAATGAGTCCGCGGCTACGAGAGAATGTATGTTGTTAAAATAAGTTCAGAGATAAAGTGTATAGGGTATCTGTACATGTAGCGCTAGCGCCGATTAGCCCGTTAGCTAGGCTTATTACTGTGAAATGCAGTTGTGTTGTTTGGTTCATCTGTTGATGTATCTATGTAACGATGCTGTTTGTTTTGTGAATGTTTACATTGTAAATGTGTCTGAGTAAATTCTAGCTAAGCAGCTTGCCTTGAAAACACCACAATATCACTCATGTGATTATTTTTCCCCTTATTCAGGTAGAGTGACGTTGTTCTGCAGTGTTGAAAGGTTTGTAATGAGTCCGCGGCTACGAGAGAATGTATGTTGTTAAAATAAGTTCAGAGATAAAGTGTATAGGGTATCTGTACATGTAGCGCTAGCGCCGATTAGCTCGTTAGTTAGCGCCGATTAGCCCGTTGCCTGGACTCGTTCCTGTGAAATGCAGTTGTGTTGTTTGGTTCATCTGTTGATGTATCTATGTAACAATGCTGTCTGTTTTGTGAATGTTTATATTGTAAATGTGTTTGAGTAAATGCTAGCTAAGCAGCTTGCTGTGAAAAATACCACAATATCACTCATGTGATTATTTCTCCCATTATTCAGGGACCTAACGTGTGTTATTATTAGCGTAAGTAAGTATAAAAAGTATTAAATCCAAATCGCGTGAAATTTGGTGGTATGATTGGTTATTATTCGGGGACCATTTGATTAGATTTTGGGATCAATCGGGTCAAACGTCAGGTTGTTTGCCCTTGATCTTGTCATCACTGATTAAAAACAGGTTTTCTGGTGTAAATCCCCTCTTGTCACTGCCTTTGATCTCGCCAACCAGAGTCTATAAGTAGAGGTGAATTCCAGCAAAGCGGCAGGGATTTGTGATTGCTTTTCGCTGCGCCAGGATAATCAGGGGTATATCGCCTGATTTTCCTCATTCTAGTTAAGCAGCTTGCAGTGAAAACACCACAATATCACTCATGTGATTATTTCTCCCCTTATTCAGGTAGGGTGACGTTCAGCAGTGGTGAAAGGTATGTATGTTGTTAAAATAAGTTCAGAGATAAAGTGTATAGGGTATTTGTGAGAGGTGTGGACTCGAGTCACATGACTTGGACTGGAGTCAGACTCGAGTCATGAATTTGATGTGTTGCGACTCGACTTGACAACATTTAAAGAGACTTGCAACTCGACTTGGACTTCAACATTAATAACTCGTGACTTCACTTGGACTTGAGCCTTTTGACTTGATACGACTTGCTCCACGCTCCCCGAGCTGCACCAACAGGTGCCGGTCACCAGCAGCTCGTTGCCGCCTCCGTCGCTCGCTAAAATAGACTCATACCCGGGATTTTAAGTGCATTTCTTCCCAAAAGTTACAGCAGTGTTGGTCTCCAAAGCTGTATCCCCTCCACGATCCCTTTGTCTGTGTGTATGCGTGTATGTTCCGGATGGGCATAATCACTCCATGAATTGATCATTAAGAATTTCGTCGATGACATTGATATCCGAGTTACCCTGAACGCAGCACAGCGATGTTAGCAGCTGAATGAAGCAGCCCGGAGCTTCATGTCCGCACACGGACACGCAGAGGGCAACCCTGACAGACCGGGTCTGGGTGAGGGGTTCCGGGAGTGAGTGACAACAACCGGACTGAGACGTGGAGAGCTGTGCCTGCCTCCAGTGCTCCAGTGGATCGAGTTTTCAGCCATGGTGGAATCATATGGTGGTCCCCATCATGCACAAATGACCGACAGACTTTGGCCAATTTGGTCTTTTTGCAAATGCAATGCAGCATAGGGCCCTGACATATACAAAGCACAACCCTGTTTAGTGTTATGTTCATGTATTTATTACGTTGCTCTGTGTACACACACACAGACAATATGAGGTGCGATAAATGAGATGAGATAGATGCAGGACATAAACTGCTGTGGAACTAGTTAAAATGCTAAATACAATGTTAGCACTTTTGTACAAATAATTACAGTTGCACTTGTTTTTTCAAATGTGTTCATTCTGTAAAGGAGTGGTTTAAAATGAAGAATATTCTTTCGAAATATGAGTTAAATGTTAAAAATGAATGGTTAATAGTGCAATGTTAGCACCATTTCCCCCCCTGCAATTTCAATTGCCTTATACAAGTTATACTTTATACTTGTACTTATAATAAATAAATACAGATTTTAAAAGCATACATGATCTGTGTAAATATATTATTACTCTGTGATCAAAAGGACTCGAAACTCAAACTGCAGGACTTGGACTCGACTTGAGACTTGTCAGTCATGAATTGTATAGGGTGTCTCTCTGCGGGCTGGAAATCAGTTTAAGAGCATCAAAACAAGAACTTGCTGCTTTGAGGCAGTAAAGTGATGAAAGCATCAGGCATTCATGAAAATGTCATCAAACTTTTAATAATTGTGTCCTAAGACACTTTCTTTGGTTGAAAACCCCCAAAAAAGGTTTTGTTTAGGAAAATCCACTTTTGGTCTCTCTGCGGGCTGGAAATCAGTTTAAGAGCATAAAAACAAGATGTTGCTGCTTTGAGGCAGTAAAGTGGTGAACGCATCAGGTATTCATGAAAATGTCATCAAACTTGTAAGAATTGTGTCCTGAGACACTTTCTTTGGTTGAAAACCCAGAAAAAAGGTTTTGTTTATGAAAATCCACTTTTGGTCTCTCGGGCTGGAAATCAGTTTAAGAGCATAAAAACAAGATTTTGCTGCTTTGAGGCAGTAAAGTGGTGAAAGCATCAGGTATTCATGAAAATGTCATCAAACTTGTAAGAATTGTGTCCTGAGACACTTTTTTGGTTGAAAACCCAGAAAAAAGGTTTTGTTTATGAAAATCCACTTTTGGTCTCTCTGCGAGCTGGAAATCAGTTTAAGAGCATAATAACAAGAACTTGCTTTTGAGGCAGTAAAGTGGTGAAAGCATCAGGTATTCATGAAAATGTCATCAAACTTGTAAGAATTGTGTCCTGAGACACTTTCTTTGGTTGAAAACCCAGAAAAAAGGTTTTGTTTAGGAAAATCCACTTTTGGTCTCTATGCGTGCTGGAAATCAGTTTAAGAGCATAAAAACAAGATGTTGCTGCTTTGAGGCAGTAAAGTGATGAAAGCATCAGGTATTCATGAAAATGTCATCAAACTTGTAAGAATTGTGTCCTGAGACACTTTTGGTTGAAACCCCAGAACAAAGGTTTTGTTTAGGAAAATCCACTTTTGGTCTCTCTGCAGGCTGGAAATCAGTTTAAGAGCATAAAAACAAGAACTTAATGCTTTTGAGGCAGTAAATTGGTGAAAGCATCAGGTATTCATGAACATGTCATCAAACTTGTAAGAATTGTGTCCTAAGACACTTTCTTTGGTTGAAAACCCCCAAAAAAGGTTTTGTTTAGGAAAATCCACTTTTGGTCTCTCGGCGGGCTGGAAATCAGTTTAAGAGCATAAAAACAAGAACTTGCTGCTTTGAGGCAGTAAAGTGGTGAAAGCATCAGGTATTCATGAAAATGTCATCAAACTTGTAAGAATTGTGTCCTGAGACACTTTCTTTGGTTGAAAACCCAGAAAAAAGGTTTTGTTTAGGAAAATCCACTTTTGGTCTCTCTGCGGGCTGGAAATCAGTTTAAGAGCATAAAAACAAGATGTTGCTGCTTTGAGGCAGTAAAGTGGTGAAAGCATCAGGTATTCATGAAAATGTCATCAAACTTGTAAGAATTGTGTCCTGAGACAATTTATTTGGTTGAAAACCCAGAAAAAAGGTTTTGTTTAGGAAAATCCACTTTTGGTCTCTCTGCGGCTGGAAATCAGTTTAAGAGCATAAAAACAAGAACTTGCTGCTTTGAGGCAGTAAAGTGGTGAAAGCATCAGGTATTCATGAAAATGTCATCAAACTTGTAAGAATTGTGTCCTGAGACACTTTCTTTGGTTGAAAACCCAGAAAAAAAGGTTTTGTTTATGAAAATCCACTTTTGGTCTCTCTGCGGGCTGGAAATCAGTTTAAGAGCATAAAACAAGAACTTGCTGCTTTTGAGGCAGTAAAGTGGTGAAAGCATCAGGTATTCATGAAAATGTCATCAAACTTGTAAGAATTGTGTCCTGAGACACTTTTTGGTTGAAAAACCCAGAAAAAGGTTTTGTTTAGGAAAATCCACTTTTGGTCTCTCTGCGGGCTGGAAATCAGTTTAAGAGCATAAAACAAGAACTTGCTTCTTTGAGGCAGTAAAGTGGTGAAAGCATCAGGTATTCATGAAAATGTCATCAAACTTGTAAGAATTGTGTCCTGAGACACTTTCTTTGGTTGAAAACCCAGAAAAAAACTTGGTCTATGTGCTGGAAATCAGTTTAAGAGCATAAAAACAAGAACTTGCTTCTTTGAGGCAGTAAAGTGGTGAAAGCATCAGGTATTCATGAAAATGTCATCAAACTTGTAAGAATTGTGTCCTGAGACACTTTCTTTGGTTGAAAACCCAAAAAAGGTTTTGTTTAGGAAAATCCACTTTTGGTCTCTCTGCGGCTGGAAATCAGTTTAAGAGCATGAAAACAAGAACTTGCTGCTTTGAGGCAGTAAAGTGATGAAAGCATCAGGTATTCATGAAAATGTCATCAAACTTGTAAGAATTGTGTCCTGAGACACTTTCTTTGGTTGAAAACCCAGAAAAAAGGTTTTGTTTAGGAAAATCCACTTTCGGTCTCTCTGGCTGGAAATCAGTTTAAGAGCATAAAACAAGAACTTGCTGCTTTGAGGCAGTAAAGTGGTGAAAGCATCAGGTATTCATGAAAATGTCATCAAACTTGTAAGAATTGTGTCCTGAGACACTTTCTTTGGTTGAAAACCCAGAAAAAAGGTTTTGTTTAGGAAAATCCACTTTTGGTCTCTCTGCGGGCTGGAAATCAGTTTAAGAGCATAAAACAAGAACTTGCTGCTTTGAGGTAAAGTAGTGAACGCATCAGGTATTCATGAAATTGTCATCAAACTTGTAAGAATTGTGTCCTGAGACACTTTCTTTAGTTGAAAACCCAGAAAAAGGTTTTGTTTAGGAAAATCCACTTTTGGTCTCTCTATGGGCTGGAAATCAGTTTAAGAGCATAAAACAAGAACTTGCTGCTTTGAGGCAGTAAAGTGGTGAAAGCATCAGGTATTCATGAAAATGTCATCAAACTTGTAAGAATTGTGTCCTGAGACACTTTCTTTGGTTGAAAACCCAGAAAAAAGGTTTTGTTTAGGAAAATCCACTTTTGGTCTCTATGCGGGCTGGAAATCAGTTTAAGAGCATAAAAACAAGATGTTGCTGCTTTGAGGCAGTAAAGTGGTGAAAGCATCAGGTATTCATGAAAATGTCATCAAACTTGTAAGAATTGTGTCCTGAGACACTTTCTTTGGTTGAAAACCCAGAAAAAGGTTTTGTTTAGGAAAATCCACTTTTGGTCTCTCTCTGGCTGGAAATCAGTTTAAGAGCATAAAACAAGAACTTGCTGCTTTTGAGGCAGTAAAGTGGTGAAAGCATCAGGTATTCATGAAAATGTCATCAAACTTGTAAGAATTGTGTCCTGAGACACTTTCTTTGGAAAAACCCAAAAAAAGGTTTTGTTTAGGAAAATCCACTTTTGGTCTCTCTGCGGCTGGAAATCAGTTTAAGAGCATAAAAACAAGATGTTGCTGCTTTGAGGCAGTAAAGTGGTGAAAGCATCAGGTATTCATGAAAATGTCATCAAACTTGTAAGAATTGTGTCCTGAGACACTTTTTTGGTTGAAAACCCAGAAAAAGGTTTTGTTTAGGAAAATCCACTTTTGGTCTCTCTGCGGGCTGGAAATCAGTTTAAGAGCATAAAACAAGATGTTGCTGCTTTGAGGCAGTAAAGTGGTGAAAGCATCAGGTATTCATGAAAATGTCATCAAACTTGTAAGAATTGTGTCCTGAGACACTTTCTTTGGTTGAAAACCCAGAAAAAGGTTTTGTTTAGGAAAATCCACTTTTGGTCTCTCTGCGGGCTGGAAATCAGTTTAAGAGCATAAAAACAAGAACTTGCTGCTTTGAGGCAGTAAAGTGGTGAAAGCATCAGGTATTCATGAAAATGTCATCAAACTTGTAAGAATTGTGTCCTGAGACACTTTCTTTGGTTGAAAACCCAGAAAAAGGTTTTGTTTATGAAAATCCACTTTTGGTCTCTCTGCGGGCTGGAAATCAGTTTAAGAGCATAAAACAAGATGTTGCTGCTTTGAGGCAGTAAAGTGGTGAAAGCATCAGGTATTCATGAAAATGTCATCAAACTTGTAAGAATTGTGTCCTGAGACACTTTCTTTGGTTGAAAACCCAGAAAAAAGGTTTTGTTTAGGAAAATCCACTTTTGGTCTCTCTACTAGCTGGAAATCAGTTTAAGAGCATAAAAACAAGAACTTGCTGCTTTGAGGCAGTAAAGTGGTGAAAGCATCAGGTATTCATGAAAATGTCATCAAACTTGTAAGAATTGTGTCCTGAGACACTTTCTTTGGTTGAAAACCCAGAAAAAAGGTTTTGTTTAGGAAAATCCACTTTTGGTCTCTCTCGGGCTGGAAATCAGTTTAAGAGCATAAAACAAGATGTTGCTGCTTTGAGGCAGTAAAGTGGTGAAAGCATCAGGTATTCATGAAAATGTCATCAAACTTGTAAGAATTGTGTCCTGAGACACTTTCTTTGGTTGAAAACCCAGAAAAAAGGTTTTGTTTAGAAAATCCACTTTTGGTCTCTCTGCGGCTGGAAATCAGTTTAAGAGCATAAATACAAGAACTTGCTGCTTTGAGGCAGTAAAGTGATGAAAGCATCAGGTATTCATGAAAATGTCATCAAACTTGTAAGAATTGTGTCCTGAGACACTTTCTTTGGTTGAAAACCCAGAAATAAGGTTTTGTTTATGAAAATCCACTTTTGGTCTCTGCGGGCTGGAAATCAGTTTAAGAGCATAAAAACAAGAACTTGCTGCTTTGAGGCAGTAAAGTGGTGAAAGCATCAGGTATTCATGAAAATGTCATCAAACTTGTAAGAATTGTGTCCTGAGACACTTTCTTTGGTTGAAAACCCCCAAAAAGGTTTTGTTTAGGAAAATCCACGTTGGTCTCTCTGCGGGCTGGACATCAATTTAAGAGCATAAAAACAAGAACTTGCTGCTTTGAGGCAGTAAAGTGGTGAAAGCATCAGGTATTCATGAAAATGTCATCAAACTTGTAAGAATTGTGTCCTGAGACACTTTCTTTGTTGAAAAACCCAGAAAAAAGGTTTTGTTTAGGAAAATCCACTTTTGGTCTCTCGGCGGCTGGAAATCAGTTTAAGAGCATATAAAACAAGATGTTGCTGCTTTGAGGCAGTAAAGTGGTGAAAGCATCAGGTATTCATGAAAATGTCATCAAACTTGTAAGAATTGTGTCCTGAGACAATTTATTTGGTTGAAAACCCAGAAAAAAAGGTTTTGTTTAGGAAAATCCACTTTTGGTCTCTCTATGGCTGGAAATCAGTTTAAGAGCATAAAAACAAGAACTTGCTTCTTTGAGGCAGTAAAGTGGTGAAAGCATCAGGTATTCATGAAAATGTCATCAAACTTGTAATAATTGTGTCCTAAGACACTTTCTTTGGTTGAAAACCCCAAAAAGGTTTTGTTTAGGAAAATCCACTTTTGGTCTCTCTTGGCTGGAAATCAGTTTAAGAGCATAAAAACAAGAACTTAATGCTTTTGAGGCAGTAAAGTGGTGAAAGCATCAGGTATTCATGAAAATGTCATCAAACTTGTAAGAATTGTGTCCTGAGACACTTTCTTTGGTTGAAAACCCAGAAAAAAGGTTTTGTTTAGGAAAATCCACTGTTGGTCTCTCTGCGGGCTGGAAATCAGTTTAAGAGCATAAAACAAGATGTGCTGCTTTGAGGCAGTAAAGTGGTGAAAGCATCAGGTATTCATGAAAATGTCATCAAACTTGTAAGAATTGTGTCCTGAGACACTTTCTTTAGTTGAAAACCCAGAAAAAAGGTTTTGTTTAGGAAAATCCACTTTGGTCTCTATGGCTGGAAATCAGTTTAAGAGCATAAAAACAAGAACTTGCTGCTTTGAGGCAGTAAAGTGGTGAAAGCATCAGGTATTCATGAAAATGTCATCAAACTTGTAAGAATTGTGTCCTGAGACACTTTCTTTGGTTGAAAACCCAGAAAAAGGTTTTGTTTATGAAAATCCACTTTTGGTCTCTCTATGGCTGGAAATCAGTTTAAGAGCATAAAAACAAGATGTTGCTGCTTTGAGGCAGTAAAGTGGTGAAAGCATCAGGTATTCATGAAAATGTCATCAAACTTGTAAGAATTGTGTCCTGAGACACTTTCTTTGGTTGAAAACCCAGAAAAAAGGTTTTGTTTAGGAAAATCCACTTTTGGTCTCTCTGCAGCTGGAAATCAGTTTAAGAGCATATAAAAACAAGAACTTAATGCTTTTGAGGCAGTAAAGTGGTGAAAGCATCAGGTATTCATGAAAATGTCATCAAACTTGTAAGAATTGTGTCCTGAGACACTTTCTTTGGTTGAAAACCCAGAAAAAGGTTTTGTTTAGGAAAATCCACTTTTGGTCTCTCATGGCTGGAAATCAGTTTAAGAGCATAAAAACAAGAACTTGCTGCTTTGAGGCAGTAAAGTGGTGAAAGCATCAGGTATTCATGAAAATGTCATCAAACTTGTAAGAATTGTGTCCTGAGACACTTTCTTTGGTTGAAAACCCAGAAAAAAGGTTTTGTTTAGGAAAATCCACTTTTGGTCTCTCGGCGGGCTGGAAATCAGTTTAAGAGCATAAAAACAAGATGTTGCTGCTTTGAGGCAGTAAAGTGGTGAAAGCATCAGGTATTCATGAAAATGTCATCAAACTTGTAAGAATTGTGTCCTGAGACAATTTATTTGGTTGAAAACCCAGAAAAAAGGTTTTGTTTAGGAAAATCCACTTTTGGTCTCTCTGTGGGCTGGAAATCAGTTTAAGAGCATAAAACAAAGAACTTGCTGCTTTGAGGCAGTAAAGTGGTGAAAGCATCAGGTATTCATGAAAATGTCATCAAACTTGTAAGAATTATGTCCTGAGACACTTTCTTTGGTTGAAAACCCAGAAAAAGGTTTTGTTTATGAAAATCCACTTTGTCTCTCTCTGCGGCTGGAAATCAGTTTAAGAGCATAAAAACAAGATGTTGCTGCTTTGAGGCCGTACAGTGATGAAAGCACCAGCTACTCATGAAAATGCCATCAAACTTGTAAGAATTGTGTCCTGACACTTTCTTTGGTTGAAAACCCAGAAAAAGGTTTTGTTTAGGAAAATCCACTTTTGGTCTCTCTATGGGCTGGAAATCAGTTTAAGAGCATAAAAACAAGAACTTGCTGCTTTGAGGAGGCAGTAAAGTGGTGAAAGCATCAGGTATTCATGAAAATGTCATCAAACTTGTAAGAATTGTGTCCTGAGACACTTTCTTTTGGTTGAAAACCCAGAAAAAAAGGTTTTGTTTAGGAAAATCCACTTTTGGTCTCTCTGCGGCTGGAAATCAGTTTAAGAGCATAAAACAAGAATGTACTGCTTTGAGGCAGTAAAGTGGTGAAAGCATCAGGTATTCATGAAAATGTCATCAAACTTGTAAGAATTGTGTCCTGAGACACTTTCCTAGTTGAAAACCCAGAAAAAGGTTTTGTTTAGGAAAATCCACTTTTGGTCTCTCTCTGGCTGGAAATCAGTTTAAGAGCATAAAACAAGAACTTGCTGCTTTGAGGCAGTAAAGTGGTGAAAGCATCAGGTATTCATGAAAATGTCATCAAACTTGTAAGAATTGTGTCCTGAGACACTTTCTTTGGTTGAAAACCCAGAAAAAAAGGTTTTGTTTAGGAAAATCCACTTTTGGTCTCTCTATGGGCTGGAAATCAGTTTAAGAGCATAAAACAAGAACTTGCTGCTTTGAGGCAGTAAAGTGGTGAAAGCATCAGGTATTCATGAAAATGTCATCAAACTTGTAAGAATTGTGTCCTAAGACACTTTCTCTTGTTGAAAACCCAGAAAAAAGGGTTTTGTTTAGGAAAATCCACTTTTGGTCTCTCTGCGGGCTGGAAATCAGTTTAAGAGCATAAAAACAAGAACTTGCTGCTTTGAGGCAGTAAAGTGGTGAAAGCATCAGGTATTCATGAAAATGTCATCAAACTTGTAAGAATTGTGTCCTGAGACACTTTCTTTGGTTGAAAACCCAGAAAAAGGTTTTGTTTAGGAAAATCCACTTTTGGTCTCTTATCCTGCTGGAAATCAGTTTAAGAGCATAAAAACAAGATGTTGCTGCTTTGAGGCAGTAAAGTGGTGAAAGCATCAGGTATTCATGAAAATGTCATCAAACTTGTAAGAATTGTGTCCTGAGACACTTTCTTTGGTTGAAAACCCAGAAAAAAGGTTTTGTTTAGGAAAATCCACTTTGGTCTCTATGCGGCTGGAAATCAGTTTAAGAGCATAAAACAAGATGTTGCTGCTTTGAGGCAGTAAAGTGGTGAAAGCATCAGGTATTCATGAAAATGTCATCAAACTTGTAAGAATTGTGTCCTAAGACACTTTCTTTGTTGAAAACCCAGAAAAAAGGTTTTGTTTAGGAAAATCCACTTTTCGTCTCTTTGCGGGCTGGAAATCAGTTTAAGAGCATTAAAACAAGAACTTGCTGCTTTGAGGCAGTAAAGTGATGAAAGCATCAGGTATTCATGAAAATGTCATCAAACTTGTAAGAATTGTGTCCTGAGACACTTTCCCTAGTTGAAAACCCAGAAAAAAAGGTTTTGTTTATGAAAATCCACTTTTGGTCTCTCTATGGCTGGAAATCAGTTTAAGAGCATGAAACAAGATGTTGCTGCTTTGAGGCAGTAAAGTGGTGAAAGCATCAGGTATTCATGAAAATGTCATCAAACTTGTAAGAATTGTGTCCTGAGACACTTTCTTTGGTTGAAAACCCAGAAAAAAAGGTTTTGTTTAGGAAAATCCACTTTTGGTCTCTCTGCGGGCTGGAAATCAGTTTAAGAGCATAAAAACAAGATGTTGCTGCTTTGAGGCAGTAAAGTGGTGAAAGCATCAGGTATTCATGAAAATGTCATCAAACTTGTAAGAATTGTGTCCTGAGACACTTTCCCTAGTTGAAAACCCAGAAAAAAGGTTTTGTTTAGGAAAATCCACTTTTGGTCTCTCTGCGGGCTGGAAATCAGTTTAAGAGCATAAAAACAAGAACTTGCTGCTTTGAGGCAGTAAAGTGGTGAAAGCATCAGGTATTCATGAAAATGTCATCAAACTTGTAAGAATTGTGTCCTGAGACACTTTCTCTTGTTGAAAACCCAGAAAAAAGGTTTTGTTTAGGAAAATCCACTTTTGGTCTCTCTGCGGCTGGACATCAGTTTAAGAGCATAAAAACAAGAACTTGCTGCTTTGAGGCAGTAAAGTGGTGAAAGCATCAGGTATTCATGAAAATGTCATCAAACTTGTAAGAATTGTGTCCTGAGACACTTTCTTTGGTTGAAAACCCAGAAAAAAAGGTTTTGTTTAGGAAAATCCACTTTTGGTCTCTCTATGCGGCTGGGAAATCAGTTTAAGAGCATAAAAACAAGATGTTGCTGCTTTGAGGCAGTAAAGTGGTGAAAGCATCAGGTATTCATGAAAATGTCATCAAACTTGTAAGAATTGTGTCCTGAGACACTTTCTTTGGTTGAAAACCCAGAAAAAAGGTTTTGTTTAGGAAAATCCACTTTTGGTCTCTCTGCGGCTGGAAATCAGTTTAAGAGCATAAAAACAAGATGTTGCTGCTTTGAGGCAGTAAAGAAATGAAAGCATCAGGTTTTCATGAAAATGTCTTCAAACTTGTAAGAATTGTGTCCTGAGACAATTCATTTGGTTGAAAACCCAGAAAAAAGGTTTTGTTTAGGAAAATCCACCTTTGGTCTCTGCTGGAAATCAGTTTAAGAGCATAAAAACAAGATGTTGCTGCTTTGAGGCAGTAAAGTGGTGAAAGCATCAGGTATTCATGAAAATGTCATCAAACTTGTAAGAATTGTGTCCTGAGACACTTTCTTTGGTTGAAAACCCAGAAAAAAGGTTTTGTTTAGGAAAATCCACTTTTGGTCTCTCTGCGGGCTGGAAATCAGTTTAAGAGCATAAAAACAAGATGTTGCTGCTTTGAGGCAGTAAAGTGGTGAAAGCATCAGGTATTCATGAAAATGTCATCAAACTTGTAAGAATTGTGTCCTGAGACACTTTCCCTAGTTGAAAACCCAGAAAAAAGGTTTTGTTTATGAAAATCCACTTTTGGTCTCTCTGCGGGCTGGAAATCAGTTTAAGAGCATAAAAACAAGATGTTGCTGCTTTGAGGCAGTAAAGTGGTGAAAGCATCAGGTATTCATGAAAATGTCATCAAACTTGTAAGAATTGTGTCCTGAGACACTTTCTTTGGTTGAAAACCCAGAAAAAGGTTTTGTTTAGGAAAATCCACTTTTGGTCTCTCTGCGGGCTGGAAATCAGTTTAAGAGCATAAAAACAAGATGTTGCTGCTTTGAGGCAGTAAAGTGGTGAAAGCATCAGGTATTCATGAAAATGTCATCAAACTTGTAAGAATTGTGTCCTGAGACACTTTCCCTAGTTGAAAACCCAGAAAAAAGGTTTTGTTTATGAAAATCCACTTTTGGTCTCTCTGGCTGGAAATCAGTTTAAGAGCATAAAAACAAGATGTTGCTGCTTTGAGGCAGTAAAGTGGTGAAAGCATCAGGTATTCATGAAAATGTCATCAAACTTGTAAGAATTGTGTCCTGAGACACTTTCTTTGGTTGAAAACCCAGAAAAAGGTTTTGTTTAGGAAAATCCACTTTTGGTCTCTCTCTATGGCTGGAAATCAGTTTAAGAGCATAAAACAAGATGTTGCTGCTTTGAGGCAGTAAAGTGGTGAAAGCATCAGGTATTCATGAAAATGTCATCAAACTTGTAAGAATTGTGTCCTGAGACACTTTCTCTTGTTGAAAACCCAGAAAAGGGTTTTGTTTAGGAAAATCCACCTTTGGTCTCTCTGGCTGGAAATCAGTTTAAGAGCATAAAACAAGATGTTGCCGCTTTGAGGCAGTAAAGTGGTGAACGCATCAGGTATTCATGAAAATGTCATCAAACTTGTAAGAATTGTGTCCTGAGACACTTTCTTTGGTTGAAAACCCAGAAAAAAGGTTTTGTTTAGGAAAATCCACTTTTGGTCTCTATGGCTGGAAATCAGTTTAAGAGCATAAAAACAAGATGTTGCTGCTTTGAGGCAGTAAAGTGGTGAAAGCATCAGGTATTCATGAAAATGTCATCAAACTTGTAAGAATTGTGTCCTGAGACACTTTCTTGGTTGAAAACCCAGAAAAAGGTTTTGTTTATGAAAATCCACTTTTGGTCTCTCTATGGCTGGAAATCAGTTTAAGAGCATAAAACAAGATGTTGCTGCTTTGAGGCAGTAAAGTGGTGAAAGCATCAGGTATTCATGAAAATGTCATCAAACTTGTAAGAATTGTGTCCTGAGACACTTTCTTTGGTTGAAAACCCAGAAAAAAGGTTTTGTTTAGGAAAATCCACTTTTGGTCTCTCTGGCTGGAAGTCAGTTTAAGAGCATAAAAACAAGATGTTGCTGCTTTGAGGCAGTAAAGTGGTGAAAGCATCAGGTATTCATGAAAATGTCATCAAACTTGTAAGAATTGTGTCCTGAGACACTTTCTCTTGTTGAAAACCCCCCAAAAGGGTTTTGTTTAGGAAAATCCACTTTTGGTCTCTCTATGGCTGGAAATCAGTTTAAGAGCATAAAACAAGATGTTGCTGCTTTGAGGCAGTAAAGTGGTGAAAGCATCAGGTATTCATGAAAATGTCATCAAACTTGTAAGAATTGTGTCCTGAGACACTTTCTTTGGTTGAAAACCCAGAAAAAAGGTTTTGTTTAGGAAAATCCACTTTTGGTCTCTCTGCGGCTGGAAATCAGTTTAAGAGCATAAAAACAAGATGTTGCTGCTTTGAGGGAGTAAAGTGGTGAAAGCATCAGGTATTCATGAAAATGTCATCAAACTTGTAAGAATTGTGTCCTGAGACACTTTCCCTAGTTGAAAAACCCAGAAAAAAGGTTTTGTTTATGAAAATCCACTTTTGGTCTCTCTATGGGCTGGAAATCAGTTTAAGAGCATAAAAACAAGATGTTGCTGCTTTGAGGCAGTAAAGTGGTGAAAGCATCAGGTATTCATGAAAATGTCATCAAACTTGTAAGAATTGTGTCCTGAGACACTTTGCCTAGTTGAAAACCCACGAAAAAGGTTTTGTTTAGGAAAATCCACTTTTGGTCTCTCTCTATGGCTGGAAATCAGTTTAAGAGCATAAAAACAAGATGTTGCTGCTTTGAGGCAGTAAAGTGGTGAAAGCATCAGGTATTCATGAAAATGTCATCAAACTTGTAAGAATTGTGTCCTGAGACACTTTCTTTGGTTGAAAACCCAGAAAAAAGGTTTTGTTTAGGAAAATCCACTTTTGGTCTCTCTGCGGGCTGGAAATCAGTTTAAGAGCATAAAAACAAGATGTTGCTGCTTTGAGGCAGTAAAGTGGTGAAAGCATCAGGTATTCATGAAAATGTCATCAAACTTGTAAGAATTGTGTCCTGAGACACTTTCCTAGTTGAAAACCCAGAAAAAAGGTTTTGTTTATGAAAATCCACTTTTGGTCTCTCTATGGCTGGAAATCAGTTTAAGAGCATAAAAACAAGATGTTGCTGCTTTGAGGCAGTAAAGTGGTGAAAGCATCAGGTATTCATGAAAATGTCATCAAACTTGTAAGAATTGTGTCCTGAGACACTTTCTTTGGTTGAAAACCCAAAAAAGGTTTTTTTTAGGAAAATCCACTTTTGGTCTCTCTGCCGGCTGGAAATCAGTTTAAGAGCATAAAAACAAGATGTTGCTGCTTTGAGGCAGTAAAGTGGTGAAAGCATCAGGTATTCATGAAAATGTCATCAAACTTGTAAGAATTGTGTCCTGAGACACTTTCCTAGTTGAAAACCCAGAAAAAGGTTTTGTTTATGAAAATCCACTTTTGGTCTCTCTGCGGGCTGGAAATCAGTTTAAGAGCATAAAAACAAGATGTTGCTGCTTTGAGGCAGTAAAGTGGTGAAAGCATCAGGTATTCATGAAAATGTCATCAAACTTGTAAGAATTGTGTCCTGAGACACTTTCTTTGGTTGAAAACCCAGAAAAAGGTTTTGTTTAGGAAAATCCACTTTTGGTCTCTCTGCGGGCTGGAAATCAGTTTAAGAGCATAAAAACAAGATGTTGCTGCTTTGAGGCAGTAAAGTGGTGAAAGCATCAGGTATTCATGAAAATGTCATCAAACTTGTAAGAATTGTGTCCTGAGACACTTTCCCTAGTTGAAAACCCAGAAATAAAGGTTTTGTTTAGGAAAATCCACCTTTGGTCTCTCTGCGGGCTGGAAATCAGTTTAAGAGCATAAAACAAGATGTTGCTGCTTTGAGGCAGTAAAGTGGTGAAAGCATCAGGTATTCATGAAAATGTCATCAAACTTGTAAGAATTGTGTCCTGAGACACTTTCTCTGGTTGAAAACCCCCAAAAAAGGTTTTGTTTAGGAAAATCCACTTTTGGTCTCTCTATGGCTGGAAATCAGTTTAAGAGCATAAAAACAAGATGTTGCTGCTTTGAGGCAGTAAAGTGGTGAAAGCATCAGGTATTCATGAAAATGTCATCAAACTTGTAAGAATTGTGTCCTGAGACACTTTCTGGTTGAAAACCCAGAAAAAAGGTTTTGTTTAGGAAAATCCACTTTGTCTCTCTGCGGCTGGAAATCAGTTTAAGAGCATAAAAACAAGAACTTGCTGCTTTGAGGCAGTAAAGTGGTGAAAGCATCAGGTATTCATGAAAATGTCATCAAACTTGTAAGAATTGTGTCCTGAGACACTTTCTTTGGTTGAAAACCCAGAAATAAGGTTTTGTTTAGTATAATCCACTTTTGGTCTCTCTGGGCTGGAAATCAGTTTAAGAGCATAAAACAAAGATGTTGCTGCTTTGAGGCAGTAAAGTGGTGAAAGCATCAGGTATTCATGAAAATGTCATCAAACTTGTAAGAATTGTGTCCTGAGACACTTTCTTTGGTTGAAAACCCAGAAAAAAGGTTTTGTTTAGGAAAATCCACTTTTGGTCTCTCTATGGCTGGAAATCAGTTTAAGAGCATAAAACAAGATGTTGCTGCTTTGAGGCAGTAAAGTGGTGAAAGCATCAGGTATTCATGAAAATGTCATCAAACTTGTAAGAATTGTGTCCTGAGACACTTTCCCTAGTTGAAAACCCAGAAAAAGGTTTTGTTTATGAAAATCCACTTTGGTCTCTCTCTATGGCTGGAAATCAGTTTAAGAGCATAAAAACAAGAACTTGCTGCTTTGAGGCAGTAAAGTGGTGAACGCATCAGGTATTCATGAAAATGTCATCAAACTTGTAAGAATGGTGTCCTGAGACACTTTCTTTGTTGAAAACCCAGAAAAAGGTTTTGTTTATAAAAATCCACTTTTGGTCTCTCTGGCTGGAAATCAGTTTAAGAGCATAAAACAAGATGTTGCTGCTTTGAGGCAGTAAAGTGGTGAAAGCATCAGGTATTCATGAAAATGTCATCAAACTTGTAAGAATTGTGTCCTGAGACACTTTCTTTGTAGTTGAAAACCCAGAAAAAGGTTTTGTTTAGGAAAATCCACTTTTGGTCTCTCTATGGCTGGAAATCAGTTTAAGAGCATAAAAACAAGATGTTGCTGCTTTGAGGCAGTAAAGTGGTGAAAGCATCAGGTATTCATGAAAATGTCATCAAACTTGTAAGAATTGTGTCCTGAGACACTTTCCTAGTTGAAAACCCAGAAAAAGGTTTTGTTTAGGAAAATCCACTTTTGGTCTCTCTGCGGCTGGAAATCAGTTTAAGAGCATAAAAACAAGATGTTGCTGCTTTGAGGCAGTAAAGTGGTGAAAGCATCAGGTATTCATGAAAATGTCATCAAACTTGTAAGAATTGTGTCCTGAGACACTTTCTTTGGTTGAAAACCCAGAAAAAGGTTTTGTTTATGAAAATCCACTTTTGGTCTCTCTGCGGGCTGGAAATCAGTTTAAGAGCATAAAACAAGATGTTGCTGCTTTGAGGCAGTAAAGTGGTGAAAGCATCAGGTATTCATGAAAATGTCATCAAACTTGTAAGAATTGTGTCCTGAGACACTTTCTTTGGTTGAAAAACCCAGAAAAAAGGTTTTGTTTATGAAAATCCACTTTTGGTCTCTCATGGCTGGAAATCAGTTTAAGAGCATAAAACAAGATGTTGCTGCTTTGAGGCAGTAAAGTGGTGAAAGCATCAGGTATTCATGAAAATGTCATCAAACTTGTAAGAATTGTGTCCTGAGACACTTTCTTGGTTGAAAACCCAGAAAAAAGGTTTTGTTTATGAAAATCCACTTTTGGTCTCTCTGGCTGGAAATCAGTTTAAGAGCATAAAACAAGATGTTGCTGCTTTGAGGCAGTAAAGTGGTGAAAGCATCAGGTATTCATGAAAATGTCATCAAACTTGTAAGAATTGTGTCCTGAGACACTTTTCTTGTTGAAAACCCAGAAAAAGGTTTTGTTTAGGAAAATCCACTTTGGTCTCTCTGGCTGGAAATCAGTTTAAGAGCATTAAAACAAGATGTTGCTGCTTTGAGGCAGTAAAGTGGTGAAAGCATCAGGTATTCATGAAAATGTCATCAAACTTGTAAGAATTGTGTCCTGAGACACTTTCCCTAGTTGAAAACCCAGAAAAAGGTTTTGTTTATGAAAATCCACTTTTGGTCTCTCTATGGCTGGAAATCAGTTTAAGAGCATAAAAACAAGATGTTGCTGCTTTGAGGCAGTAAAGTGGTGAAAGCATCAGGTATTCATGAAAATGTCATCAAACTTGTAAGAATTGTGTCCTGAGACACTTTCTTTGGTTGAAAACCCAGAAAAAGGTTTTGTTTATGAAAATCCACTTTTGGTCTCTCTGCGGGCTGGAAATCAGTTTAAGAGCATAAAACAAGATGTTGCTGCTTTGAGGCAGTAAAGTGGTGAAAGCATCAGGTATTCATGAAAATGTCATCAAACTTGTAAGAATTGTGTCCTGAGACACTTTCTTGGTTGAAAACCCAGAAAAAGGTTTTGTTTAGGAAAATCCACTTTTGGTCTCTCTATGGCTGGAAATCAGTTTAAGAGCATAAAAACAAGATGTTGCTGCTTTGAGGCAGTAAAGTGGTGAAAGCATCAGGTATTCATGAAAATGTCATCAAACTTGTAAGAATTGTGTCCTGAGACACTTTCTTGTTGAAAACCCAGAAAAAAGGGTTTTGTTTAGGAAAATCCACTTTTGGTCTCTCTATGGCTGGAAATCAGTTTAAGAGCATAAAACAAGATGTTGCTGCTTTGAGGCAGTAAAGTGGTGAAAGCATCAGGTATTCATGAAAATGTCATCAAACTTGTAAGAATTGTGTCCTGAGACAATTTATTTGGTTGAAAACCCAGAAAAAAGGTTTTGTTTAGGAAAATCCACCTTTGGTCTCTCTGTGGGCTGGAAATCAGTTTAAGAGCATCAAAACAAGATGTTGCTGCTTTTGAGGCAGTAAAGTGGTGAAAGCATCAGGTATTCATGAAAATGTCATCAAACTTGTAAGAATTGTGTCCTGAGACACTTTCCCTAGTTGAAAACCCAGAAAAAAGGTTTTGTTTATGAAAATCCACTTTTGGTCTCTCTGCGGGCTGGAAATCAGTTTAAGAGCATAAAAACAAGATGTTGCTGCTTTGAGGCAGTAAAGTGGTGAAAGCATCAGGTATTCATGAAAATGTCATCAAACTTGTAAGAATTGTGTCCTGAGACACTTTCCCTAGTTGAAAACCCAGAAAAAAGGTTTTGTTTATGAAAATCCACTTTTGGTCTCTCTATGGCTGGAAATCAGTTTAAGAGCATAAAAACAAGATGTTGCTGCTTTGAGGCAGTAAAGTGGTGAAAGCATCAGGTATTCATGAAAATGTCATCAAACTTGTAAGAATTGTGTCCTGAGACACTTTCCCTAGTTGAAAACCCAGAAAAAGGTTTTGTTTATGAAAATCCACTTTTGGTCTCTCTGCGGGCTGGAAATCAGTTTAAGAGCATAAAAACAAGATGTTGCTGCTTTGAGGCAGTAAAGTGGTGAAAGCATCAGGTATTCATGAAAATGTCATCAAACTTGTAAGAATTGTGTCCTGAGACACTTTCTTTGTTGAAAACCCAGAAAAAGGTTTTGTTTATGAAAATCCACTTTGGTCTCTCTCATGCTGGAAATCAGTTTAAGAGCATAAAAACAAGATGTTGCTGCTTTGAGGCAGTAAAGTGGTGAAAGCATCAGGTATTCATGAAAATGTCATCAAACTTGTAAGAATTGTGTCCTGAGACACTTTCTTTGGTTGAAAACCCAGAAAAAAGGTTTTGTTTATGAAAATCCACTTTTGGTCTCTCTGCGGGCTGGAAATCAGTTTAAGAGCATAAAAACAAGATGTTGCTGCTTTGAGGCAGTAAAGTGGTGAAAGCATCAGGTATTCATGAAAATGTCATCAAACTTGTAAGAATTGTGTCCTGAGACACATTTTCTTTGGTTGAAAACCCAGAAAAAAGGTTTTGTTTAGGAAAATCCACTTTTGGTCTCTTATGGCTGGAAATCATTTTAAGAGCATAAAAACAAGATGTTGCTGCTTTGAGGCAGTAAAGTGGTGAAAGCATCAGGTATTCATGAAAATGTCATCAAACTTGTAAGAATTGTGTCCTGAGACACTTTCCCTAGTTGAAAACCCAGAAAAAAGGTTTTGTTTATGAAAATCCACTTTTGGTCTCTCTGCGGCTGGAAATCAGTTTAAGAGCATAAAAACAAGATGTTGCTGCTTTGAGGCAGTAAAGTGGTGAAAGCATCAGGTATTCATGAAAATGTCATCAAACTTGTAAGAATTGTGTCCTGAGACACTTTCTTGGTTGAAAACCCAGAAAAAAGGTTTTGTTTATGAAAATCCACTTTTGGTCTCTCTATGGCTGGAAATCAGTTTAAGAGCATAAAACAAGATGTTGCTGCTTTGAGGCAGTAAAGTGGTGAAAGCATCAGGTATTCATGAAAATGTCATCAAACTTGTAAGAAATGTGTCCTGAGACACTTTTCCCTAGTTGAAAACCCAGAAAAAGGTTTTGTTTATGAAAATCCACTTTTGGTCTCTCTATGGCTGGAAATCATTTTAAGAGCATAAAACAAGATGTTGCTGCTTTGAGGCAGTAAAGTGGTGAAAGCATCAGGTATTCATGAAAATGTCATCAAACTTGTAAGAATTATGTCCTGAGACACTTTCTTTGTTGAAAACCCAGAAAAAAGGTTTTGTTTATGAAAATCCACTTTGGTCTCTCTGGCTGGAAATCAGTTTAAGAGCATAAAAACAAGATGTTGCTGCTTTGAGGCAGTAAAGTGGTGAAAGCATCAGGTATTCATGAAAATGTCATCAAACTTGTAAGAATTGTGTCCTGAGACACTTTTGGTTGAAAACCCAGAAAAAGGTTTTGTTTATGAAAATCCACTTTTGGTCTCTATGGCTGGAAATCAGTTTAAGAGCATAAAAACAAGATGTTGCTGCTTTGAGGCAGTAAAGTGGTGAAAGCATCAGGTATTCATGAAAATGTCATCAAACTTGTAAGAATTGTGTCCTGAGACACTTTTCTTTTTGGTTGAAAACCCAGAAAAAGGTTTTGTTTAGGAAAATCCACTTTTGGTCTCTCTATGGCTGGAAATCAGTTTAAGAGCATAAAACAAGATGTTGCTGCTTTGAGGCAGTAAAGTGGTGAAAGCATCAGGTATTCATGAAAATGTCATCAAACTTGTAAGAATTGTGTCCTGAGACACTTTCTCTTGTTGAAAACCCAGAAAAAAGGTTTTGTTTATGAAAATCCACTTTTGGTCTCTCTGCGGACTGGAAATCAGTTTAAGAGCATAAAACAAGATGTTGCTGCTTTTGAGGCAGTAAAGTGGTGAAAGCATCAGGTATTCATGAAAATGTCATCAAACTTGTAAGAATTGTGTCCTGAGACAATTTATTTGGTTGAAAACCCAGAAAAAGGTTTTGTTTAGGAAAATCCACTTTTGGTCTCTCTATGGCTGGAAATCAGTTTAAGAGCATAAAACAAGATGTTGCTGCTTTGAGGCAGTAAAGTGGTGAAAGCATCAGGTATTCATGAAAATGTCATCAAACTTGTAAGAATTGTGTCCTGAGACACTTTCCCTAGTTGAAAACCCAGAAAAAAGGTTTTGTTTATGAAAATCCACTTTTGGTCTCTCTGCGGGCTGGAAATCATTTTAAGAGCATAAAAACAAGATGTTGCTGCTTTGAGGCAGTAAAGTGGTGAAAGCATCAGGTATTCATGAAAATGTCATCAAACTTGTAAGAATTGTGTCCTGAGACACTTTCCCTAGTTGAAAACCCAGAAAAAGGTTTTGTTTATGAAAATCCACTTTGGTCTCTCTATGGCTGGAAATCAGTTTAAGAGCATAAAAACAAGATGTTGCTGCTTTGAGGCAGTAAAGTGGTGAAAGCATCAGGTATTCATGAAAATGTCATCAAACTTGTAAGAATTGTGTCCTGAGACACTTTATTTGTTGAAAACCCAGATAAAAAGGTTTTGTTTAGGAAAATCCACTTTTGGTCTCTCTGCCGGCTGGAAATCAGTTTAAGAGCATAAAAACAAGATGTTGCTGCTTTGAGGCAGTAAAGTGGTGAAAGCATCAGGTATTCATGAAAATGTCATCAAACTTGTAAGAATTGTGTCCTGAGACACTTTCCCTAGTTGAAAACCCAGAAAAAGGTTTTGTTTATGAAAATCCACTTTTGGTCTCTCTATGGCTGGAAATCAGTTTAAGAGCATAAAACAAGATGTTGCTGCTTTGAGGCAGTAAAGTGGTGAAAGCATCAGGTATTCATGAAAATGTCATCAAACTTGTAAGAATTGTGTCCTGAGACACTTTCCTAGTTGAAAACCCAGAAAAAGGTTTTGTTTATGAAAATCCACTTTTGGTCTCTCTCATGGCTGGAAATCAGTTTAAGAGCATAAAAACAAGATGTTGCTGCTTTGAGGCAGTAAAGTGGTGAAAGCATCAGGTATTCATGAAAATGTCATCAAACTTGTAAGAATTGTGTCCTGAGACACTTTCCTAGTTGAAAACCCAGAAAAAGGTTTTGTTTATGAAAATCCACTTTTGGTCTCTCTATGGCTGGAAATCATTTTAAGAGCATAAAACAAGATGTTGCTGCTTTGAGGCAGTAAAGTGGTGAAAGCATCAGGTATTCATGAAAATGTCATCAAACTTGTAAGAATTGTGTCCTGAGACACTTTCTTTGTTTGAAAACCCAGAAAAAAAAAAGGTTTTGTTTATGAAAATCCACTTTTGGTCTCTCTGCGGCTGGAAATCAGTTTAAGAGCATAAAAACAAGATGTTGCTGCTTTGAGGCAGTAAAGTTGTGAAAGCATCAGGTATTCATGAAAATATCATCAAACTTGTAAGAATTGTGTCCTGAGACACTTTCTTTTGTTGAAAACCCAGAAAAAGGTTTTGTTTAGGAAAAATCACTTTTGGTCTCTCTACGGGCTGGAAATCATTTTAAGAGCATAAAACAAGATGTTGCTGCTTTGAGGCAGTAAAGTGGTGAAAGCATCAGGTATTCATGAAAATGTCATCAAACTTGTAAGAATTGTGTCCTGAGACACTTTCTCTTGTTGAAAACCCAGAAAAAAGGTTTTGTTTAGGGAAAATCCACTTTTGGTCTCTCTGCGGGCTGGAAATCATTTTAAGAGCATAAAAACAAGATGTTGCTGCTTTGAGGCAGTAAAGTGGTGAAAGCATCAGGTATTCATGAAAATGTCATCAAACTTGTAAGAATTGTGTCCTGAGACACTTTCTTTGGTTGAAAACCCAGAAAAAAGGTTTTGTTTAGGAAAATCCACTTTTGGTCTCTCTGCGGGCTGGAAATCAGTTTAAGAGCATAAAAACAAGATGTTGCTGCTTTGAGGCAGTAAAGTAAAGTGGTGAAAGCATCAGGTATTCATGAAAATGTCATCAAACTTGTAAGAATTGTGTCCTGAGACACTTTCCCTAGTTGAAAACCCAGAAAAAAAGGTTTTGTTTATGAAAATCCACTTTGGTCTCTCTATGGCTGGAAATCAGTTTAAGAGCATAAAAACAAGATGTTGCTGCTTTGAGGCAGTAAAGTGGTGAAAGCATCAGGTATTCATGAAAATGTCATCAAACTTGTAAGAATTGTGTCCTGAGACACTTTCCTAGTTGAAAACCCAGAAAAAGGTTTTGTTTATGAAAATCCACTTTTGGTCTCTCTGCGGGCTGGAAATCATTTTAAGAGCATAAAAACAAGATGTTGCTGCTTTGAGGCAGTAAAGTGGTGAAAGCATCAGGTATTCATGAAAATGTCATCAAACTTGTAAGAATTGTGTCTCACTTTCCCTAGTTGAAAACCCAGAAAAAAAGGTTTTGTTTATGAAAATCCACTTTTGGTCTCTCTATGGCTGGAAATCAGTTTAAGAGCATAAAAACAAGATGTTGCTGCTTTGAGGCAGTAAAGTGGTGAAAGCATCAGGTATTCATGAAAATGTCATCAAACTTGTAAGAATTGTGTCCTGAGACACTTTCCCTAGTTGAAAACTCAGAAAAAAAGGGTTTTGTTTATGAAAATCCACTTTTGGTCTCTCTCTATGGCTGGAAATCAGTTTAAGAGCATAAAACAAGATGTTGCTGCTTTGAGGCAGTAAAGTGGTGAAAGCATCAGGTATTCATGAAAATGTCATCAAACTTGTAAGAATTGTGTCCTGAGACACTTTTGGTTGAAAAACCCAGAAAAAAGGTTTTCTTTAGGAAAATCCACTTTTGGTCTCTCTGCGGGCTGGAAATCATTTTAAGAGCATAAAACAAGATGTTGCTGCTTTGAGGCAGTAAAGTGGTGAAAGCATCAGGTATTCATGAAAATGTCATCAAACTTGTAAGAATTGTGTCCTGAGACACTTTCCCTAGTTGAAAACCCAGAAAAAAGGTTTTGTTTAGGAAAATCCACTTTTGGTCTCTCTATGGCTGGAAATCATTTTAAGAGCATAAAACAAGATGTTGCTGCTTTGAGGCAGTAAAGTGGTGAAAGCATCAGGTATTCATGAAAATGTCATCAAACTTGTAAGAATTGTGTCCTAAGACACTTTCTCTTGTTGAAAACCCCAAAAAAGGGTTTGTTTAGGAAAATCCACTTTTGGTCTCTCTATGGCTGGAAATCAGTTTAAGAGCATAAAAACAAGATGTTGCTGCTTTGAGGCAGTAAAGTGGTGAAAGCATCAGGTATTCATGAAAATGTCATCAAACTTGTAAGAATTGTGTCCTGAGACACTTTCTTGGTTGAAAACCCAGAAAAAGGTTTTGTTTATGAAAATCCACTTTTGGTCTCTCTGGCTGGAAATCAGTTTAAGAGCATAAAAACAAGATGTTGCTGCTTTGAGGCAGTAAAGTGGTGAAAGCATCAGGTATTCATGAAAATGTCATCAAACTTGTAAGAATTGTGTCCTGAGACACTTTCCCTAGTTGAAAACCCAGAAAGAGGTTTTGCTTATGAAAATCCACTTTTGGTCTCTCTGGGCTGGAAATCAGTTTAAGAGCATAAAAACAAGAACTTGCTGCTTTTGAGGCAGTAAAGTGGTGAAAGCATCAGGTATTCATGAAAATGTCATCAAACTTGTAAGAATTGTGTCCTGAGACACTTTTGGTTGAAAACCCAGAAAAAAGGTTTTGTTTAGGAAAATCCACTTTTGGTCTCTCTGTGGCTGGAAATCAGTTTAAGAGCATAAAACAAAGATGTTGCTGCTTTGAGGCAGTAAAGTGGTGAAAGCATCAGGTATTCATGAAAATGTCATCAAACTTGTAAGAATTGTGTCCTGAGACACTTTCCTAGTTGAAAACCCAGAAAAAGGTTTTGTTTAGGAAAATCCACTTTTGGTCTCTCTGCGGGCTGGAAATCAGTTTAAGAGCATAAAACAAGATGTTGCTGCTTTTGAGGCAGTAAAGTGGTGAAAGCATCAGGTATTCATGAAAATGTCATCAAACTTGTAAGAATTGTGTCCTGAGACACTTTCTTTGTGAAAAACCCAGAAAAAGGTTTTGTTTAGGAAAAATCCACTTTGGTCTCTCTGCGGCTGGAAATCAGTTTAAGAGCATAAAACAAGATGTTGCTGCTTTGAGGCAGTAAAGTGGTGAAAGCATCAGGTATTCATGAAAATGTCATCAAACTTGTAAGAATTGTGTCCTAAGACACTTTCTCTTGGTTGAAAACCCAGAAAAAGGTTTTGTTTAGGAAAATCCACTTTTGGTCTCTCTGCTGGAAATCAGTTTAAGAGCATAAAACAAAGATGTTGCTGCTTTGAGGCAGTAAAGTGGTGAAAGCATCAGGTATTCATGAAAATGTCATCAAACTTGTAAGAATTGTGTCCTGAGACACTTTCTTTGGTTGAAAAACCCAGAAAAAAGGTTTTTTGTTTAGGAAAATCCACTTTTGGTCTCTCTGGGCTGGAAATCATTTTAAGAGCATAAAAAAGATGTTGCTGCTTTGAGGCAGTAAAGTGGTGAAAGCATCAGGTATTCATGAAAATGTCATCAAACTTGTAAGAATTGTGTCCTGGGGCACTTTCTTTGAAAACCCAGAAAAAAGGTTTTGTTTAGGAAAATCCACTTTTGGTCTCTCTATGGCTGGAAATCAGTTTAAGAGCATAGCATAAAACAAGATGTTGCTGCTTTGAGGCAGTAAAGTGGTGAAAGCATCAGGTATTCATGAAAATGTCATCAAACTTGTAAGAATTGTGTCCTGAGACACTTTCCTAGTTGAAAACCCAGAAAAAGGTTTTGTTTATGAAAATCCACTTTGGTCTCTCTGTGGCTGGAAATCAGTTTAAGAGCATAAAAACAAGAACTTGCTTCTTTGAGGCAGTAAAGTGGTGAAAGCATCAGGTATTCATGAAAATGTCATCAAACTTGTAAGAATTGTGTCCTGAGACACTTTCTTTGGTTGAAAACCCAGAAAAAAGGTTTTGTTTATGAAAATCCACTTTTGGTCTCTCTCTATGGCTGGAAATCAGTTTAAGAGCATAAAACAAGAACTTGCTGCTTTGAGGCAGTAAAGTGGTGAAAGCATCAGGTATTCATGAAAATGTCATCAAACTTGTAAGAATTGTGTCCTAAGACACTTCCTCTTGTTGAAAACCCAGAAAACAGGTTTTGTTTAGGAAAATCCACTTTTGGTCTCTCTATGGCTGGAAATCAGTTTAAGAGCATAAAAAAGATGTTGCTGCTTTGAGGCAGTAAAGTGGTGAAAGCATCAGGTATTCATGAAAATGTCATCAAACTTGTAAGAATTGTGTCCTGAGACACTTTCTTGTTGAAAACAAAAAAGGTTTTGTTTAGGAAAAATCCACTTTTGGTCTCTGCAGGGGCTGGAGATCAGTGTAAGAGCATAAAAACAAGATGTTGCTGCTTTGAGGCAGTAAAGTGGTGAAAGCATCAGGTATTCATGAAAATGTCATCAAACTTGTAAGAATTGTGTCCTGAGACACTTTTAGGTTGAAAACCCAGAAACAAGGTTTTGTTTAGCAAAGGCCACTTTTGGTCACACTGCGGGCTGGAAATCAGTTTAAGAGCATAAAAACAAGATGTTGCTGCTTTGAGGCAGTAAAGTGGTGAAAGCATCAGGTATTCATGAAAATGTCATCAAACTTGTAAGAATTGTGTCCTAAGACACTTTCTTAGTTGAAAACCCAGAAAAAAGGTTTTGTTTATGAAAATCCACTTTTGGTCTCTCTATGTGGCTGGAAATCAGTTTTAAGAGCATAAAACAAGATGTTGCTGCTTTGAGGCAGTAAAGTGGTGAAAGCATCAGGTATTCATGAAAATGTCATCAAACTTGTAATAATTGTGTCCTAAGACACTTTCTCTTGAAAAACCCAAAAAAGGTTTTGTTTAGGAAAATCCACTTTTGGGTCTCTGGGCTGGAAATCAGTTTAAGAGCATAAAAACAAGAACTTAATGTTTTTGAGGCAGTAAAGTGGTGAAAGCATCAGGTATTCATGAAAATGTCATCAAACTTGTAAGAATTGTGTCCTGAGACACTTTTTTGGTTGAAAACCCAGAAAAAGGTTTTGTTTAGGAAAATCCACTTTTGGTCTCTCTGCGGGAAATCAGTTTAAGAGCATAAAAACAAGAACTTGCTGCTTTGAGGCAGTAAAGTGGTGAAAGCATCAGGTATTCATGAAAATGTCATCAAACTTGTAAGAATTGTGTCCTGAGACACTTTCTTTGGTTGAAAACCCAGAAAAAAGGTTTTGTTTAGGAAAATCCACTTTTGGTCTCTCTGCGGCTGGAAATCAGTTTAAGAGCATAAAAACAAGATGTTGCTGCTTTGAGGCAGTAAAGTGGTGAAAGCATCAGGTATTCATGAAAATGTCATCAAACTTGTAAGAATTGTGTCCTGAGACACTTTCTTTTGTTGAAAACCCAGAAAAAAGGTTTTGTTTATGAAAATCCACTTTGGTCTCTCTTCATGGCTGGAAATCAGTTTAAGAGCATAAAACAAGATGTTGCTGCTTTTGAGGCAGTAAAGTGGTGAAAGCATCAGGTATTCATGAAAATGTCATCAAACTTGTAAGAATTGTGTCCTGAGACACTTTCTTAGTTGAAAACCCAGAAAAAGGTTTTGTTTAGGAAAATCCACTTTGGTCTCTCTGGGCTGGAAATCAGTTTAAGAGCATAAAAACAAGAACTTAATGCTTTGAGGCAGTAAAGTGGTGAAAGCATCAGGTATTCATGAAAATGTCATCAAACTTGTAAGAATTGTGTCCTAAGACACTTTCTTGTTGAAAACCCCAAAATGGGTTTTATTTAGGAAAATCCACTTTTGGTCTCTCTGCGGGCTGGAAATCAGTTTAAGAGCATAAAACAAGAACTTGCTTCTTTGAGGCAGTAAAGTGGTGAAAGCATCAGGTATTCATGAAAATGTCATCAAACTTGTAAGAATTGTGTCCTGAGACACTTTCTTTGGTTGAAAACCCAGAAAAAGGTTTTGTTTAGGAAAATCCACTTTTGGTCTCTCAGGGCTGGAAATCAGTTTAAGAGCATAAAACAAGAACTTGCTTCTTTGAGGCAGTAAAGTGGTGAAAGCATCAGGTATTCATGAAAATGTCATCAAACTTGTAAGAATTGTGTCCTGAGACACTTTCTTTGGTTGAAAACCCAGAAAAAGGTTTTTTGTTTAGGAAAATCCACCTTTGGTCTCTCTATGGCTGGAAATCAGTTTAAGAGCATAAAACAAGAACTTGCTGCTTTGAGGCAGTAAAGTGGTGAAAGCATCAGGTATTCATGAAAATGCTCATCAAAATTGTGAATTGTGTCTCTGACACTTTTCTTGGAAAACCCAGAAAAAGGTTTTGTTTAGGAAAATCCACTTTTGGTCTCTTCTCTGCGGGCTGGCGTCTGAAATCAGTTTAAGCATAAAAAACAAGAACTAAAAATAAGATAAGTAATGCTTTTTGAGGCAGTAAAGTGGTGAAAGCATCAGGTATTCATGAAAATGTCATCAAACTTGTAAGAATTGTGTCCTGAGACACTTTCTTTGGTTGAAAACCCAGAAAAAAAGTTTTGTTTAGGAAAATCCACTTTGGTCTCTCTTGGCTGGAAATCAGTTTAAGAGCATAAAACAAGATGTTGCTGCTTTGAGGCAGTAAAGTGGTGAAAGCATCAGGTATTCATGAAAATGTCATCAAACTTGTAAGAATTGTGTCCTGAGACACTTTTGGTTGAAAACCCAGAAAAAAAGGTTTTGTTTAGAAAATCCACTTTTGGTCTCTCTGCGGGCTGGAAATCAGTTTAAGAGCATAAAAACAAGATGTTGCTGCTTTGAGGCAGTAAAGTGGTGAAAGCATCAGGTATTCATGAAAATGTCATCAAACTTGTAAGAATTGTGTCCTGAGACACTTTCTGTTAAAAACCCCCAAAAGGTTTTGTTTAGGAAAATCCACTGTCTCTCTCATGGCTGAAATCAGTTTAAGCATAAAACAAGAACTTAATGCTTTTGAGGCAGTAAAGTGGTGAAAGCATCAGGTATTCATGAAAATGTCATCAAACTTGTAAGAATTGTGTCCCTGGGGAGACTTTTTTGGTTGAAAAACCCAGAAAAAAGGTTTTGTTTTAGAAAATCCACTTTGGTCTCTCTCTGCGGGCTGGGAAATCAGTTTAGAGCATAAAACAAAGATGTTGCTGCTGAGGCAGTAAAGTGGTGAAAGCATCAGGTATTCATGAAAATGTCATCAAACTTGTAAGAATTGTGTCCTAAGACACTTTTCTTTCTTCTCCCTAGTTGAAACCCCCAAAAAAAGGTTTTGTTTAGGAAAATCCACTTTTTGGTCTCTCTCTGCGGGCTGGAAATCAGTTTAAGAGCATAAAAACAAGATGTTGCTGCTTTGAGGCAGTAAAGTGGTGAAAGCATCAGGTATTCATGAAAATGTCTCAAAACTGTAAGAATTGTGTCCGGAGACACTTTCTTTGGTTGAAAACCCAGAAAAAGGTTTTGTTTAGGAAAAATCCACTTTGGTGGTCTCTCTCTCCTCTGCTGGAGCTGGAAATCAGTTTAAGAGCATAAAACAAGATGTTGCTGCTTTGAGGCAGTAAAAATTAGTGAAAGCATCAGGTATTCAAGCAGAAAATGTCATCAAACTTGTAACCAAATTGTGCCATCCTAAGACACTTTCCTCTTGCTGAAGTTGAAAACCCCAAATGCGGGGTTTTGTTTAGTGTAAAGAAATCTTACTTTTTGGTCTCTCTGCGGGCTGGAAATCAGTTTAAGAGCATAAAAAACAAGAACTTAATGCTTTTGAGGCAGTAAAGTGGTGAAAGCATCAGGTATTCATGAAAATGTCATCAAACTTGTAAGAATTGTGNCCTGAGACACTTTCTTTTGTTGAAAACCAGAAAAAGGTTTTGTTTAGGAAAAATGTCCACTTTGGTCTCTCTCATGGCTGGAAATCAGTTTAAAGAGCATAAAAACAAGATGTTGCTGCTTGGAGGCAGTAAAGTGGTGAAAAGCGCTTATCAGGTATTCATGAAAATGTCATCAAACTTGTAAGAATTGTGTCCTGAGACACTTTCCTAGATTGAAAACCCAGAAAAAAAGGTTTTGTTTATGAAAAATCCACTTTGGTCTCTCTGCGGGCTGGAAATCAGTTTAAGAGCATATTAAAAACAAGATGTTGCTGCTTTGAGGCAGTAAAGTGGTGAAAGCATCAGGTATTCATGAAAATGTCATCAAACTTGTAAGAATTGTGTCCTAGACACTCTTCTAGTTGAAGCAAAACCCAGAAAAAAAAAAAAAAGGTTTTATTTATGAAAAATCCACTTTTGGTCTCTGCTGCGGGCTGGAAATCAGTTTAAGAGCATAAAAACAAGATACTTGCTGCTTTGAGGCAGTAAAGTTGGTGAAAGCATCAGGTATTCATGAAAATGTCATCAAACTTGTAATAATTGTGCCCTAAGACACTTTCTCTTGTTGAAAAACCCAGAAAAAG
>JAYMGU010000441.1:0-14278 GCA_036178185.1 Liparis tanakae | reverse complement strand
CTTCTATTTCTTCCGTACCTTTTTGTCCCCTTTCAACTCCTTCATATATTCAGCTGTTTAAACAATTCAAATATTAAAAAAATCAGCTTCTTCAGGAGTAGATTGGAAAGACTTTTCATGTTTCAAATGTTTCAAATTTTCATATATTTAAATACTTTTATGTGATTTTAAATTCATCAGTTCCTATGGAGAAAATCTTCAAATTTAAAAAGCTTCCAGTATCTTCATATGTTCAACAATTTCAGCAATTTATTTTTTCTTATGTTCAGATAGCCTTCAGCTATTACTGTATATTTTCAAATATTTTTTATCTTTTCAAATTTTTTTTTTTTTTATGGAATAAATAATGAATGGGATCCAATGAGAGAAATCTTCAAATCCACTTCAACTTGTTCAACTTTATAAGCTTACTATATCGGCATACATTCAGCTAAAGACACAACTCAACGTTTAGAATGTTGACAAAGGTGTTAGCTATAACTTTGTAATTCATCTTCTTTTCATATCTTGTATAGTTATTTAATTGTTATTATTTTAGTTTTATGTGTTTTTCCGCTCGTCCTGACGTTTACAATGGGTGTGTGTGGGGAGGTCTAGAGCGGTGACGTCATTGCTAGAGTGCAGCGCTGCGTCAGGATCAAGCGGAAAAAGATTTGTATAACTTCACTACGGCCACAGTTCTTACTCTTTAGACATATTTTGTTGAAAAAGTAGTAGGGAATCTTGTGCTTGTTGTAGAGATGTGACTGTGGAATCCAACAGTTTCCCAGATTTCTCGAGAGAAGCCATAAAGAGGGAGGAAGTCCACTTTTCTGCTCAGTCATCTCCATTGTAATTCTGAGCGCCTTTCAACTTTTTTGAAGCAAACAGGAGCATTTTCTAAACTGCGACTATACCCTCATTTCTTAACCTAAAAAATATTTAAGGATATGTACACGTTCACAAAAGCCTTGAGCTTCTCCTAATGTGGACGTTTTTAGGGTCAGAGTTATAGTTCTCTTTCAAATCCAAATGTTCTGACAGGTTGCTTTCATCAGATTCAGAGCTGTCTGTCTCTATCACACAGGTGCTTCACATTAGGCTAATCAGTGGCGGATCTCACACAAGCTCTTGTTTACCAACATTGCAACCCACTCACACACAGACCAACGGGTTGTGCGTGCGTGTGTCTATATATGGAGAGATATTAGAAGAGAACCAATATTAGAGTTTATCAGGTCTCATTTAACCCAGAAAAATAACAAACATATTGCCGCGTTCGTCTCAATCTTTCCTCTCTATTGATTCTACTATTTTGGTGATTTGATCATGTTTTATTTGACAAGGTTTAACAAATGCTTTTGTAGAAAAAAAATCCATATGTTTAGATGTTTAAGCTATGTTCAGCCTATTTAAGATGTTGGCAGCTATTTTAAGCTATGTCCAACTTAAAAAAAACATATTTCAGCAAATTTCAGACAATGTTCAGCTATTTCCAGACATTTTCAGTTATTCATTTCATATTTAAGTTATTTTCAGCTATTTTCATTTATTCATTTCATATTTCAATTAATTTCAGTTATTCATTTCATATTTCAGCTATTTTCAACTATTAATTACAGCTATTTCCAGACTTTTTCAACTATTCATTTAATATTTCAGCTATTTTCAGACATTTTCAGCTATTTTCAAACCTTTTTCAGCAATTTCGATTTTACTTTTCAGCTTTAAACTTTTAGCATTCCAACTCATTTTCAGCAGGAAATGCATTTTCTAGTTACAAGAACAATAGTTGGACTGCTGAAGCATTCCAACTAATTATAATTGGTAAACATGATAATATTGTAATTATTATATTATAATTATCTATTATTCTAAATAGTATAAATATATAAATAAATTGGTACATATAATTGGTGTCCACCATGTCTTTCCAATGGTATTGTGTCCTTGGTGCCGGCACAATTTAATGACCACGGTTTGTTTCCTGTCAAAATAATATAAAATATCTAATAAAAGGTAACTACTACAATAAGCTGTTTGATTGTAATAAGCGTTATTTAGGTAATATGACCCTAATAAGTCCTCAATAGATCCTTATTAACATTATGATGGGTTTATAAGACCAACAAAGAGTTAACTAGAACGAGCACTCGGTAGAGCGCATTGCTTCGCAAATCACAAGATCGGGCATTGAATTATGAACATTTTGGCATTAGTTTCATGCCAATTGGATACAAAATGACCGCGCTATGGTAAAAAGAAAAGTTTGACCTTTCATGACATTACAAAGACATTACTTTCTTTATGTAAGAAATTAATTTCGTTTTTGTTCCTCTTTGATCTAATGACCTTGGCGATTCCCAGATGAATATGAGAATCGCCTTCCCACACATCCAGTCTGTGAATCTCACAGGCCTCCCCCCTAAGCTATCGGGGTGCAGGCGATTCCCAGATCAAAGCTGTTTTTTGCATACACCGCCTCCAGTATTGGGAGGGGCTTCTGTGAGACTCACAGACCAAATTACTGCTGGAAATAACCTTTACTTATAGACTCTGGTTCGGCGCGAGATCAAAGGCAGTGACAAGAGGGGATTTCCACCAGAAAACCTGTTTGTATTCAGTGATGACAAGATCAAGGGCAAACAACCTAACCTTTGAACCGAACGATCCCAAAATCTAATCTTATGTTCCCCGGATAATAACCAATCATCCCACTAAATTTCATGCGATTCGGTTTAATACTTTTTTACTTACGCGAATAACACACACACACACACACACACACACACATACAAATACGGGGCGATCAAAACATTACCTTCCGCATTTTCAATGCAAAGGTAATAATAGCATCCTATACATTTATTGGCAAATATTCATTCTACTCTCCAAAAGAGAACAATAGCTGTCTCTTTAGCCCCTAATGCTTCAATATGTTCACCAGCTATCGTTTGGCGGTATGTTACAAATGTTTTATCAGAGCTCTTTCCACAAAAAAAACAGCTGTCTGAAACAGGGCCAAACTACATAATATAAACAAGTCAACATTGACTTTGGACTTTAAACGAGAGACAAGCGCTGGTCTCCTGAGTGAAAGTCCTGTGTTTAACCTACACACACTGACCTCCCTGTGATTACCATTTGTGTTAAACCTGGGAATTAGATTAGATTAGATATTCCTTTATTAGTCCCACAGTAGGGAAATTGCAGGATCACAGCATCAGGTGCACATTAGTAATGATAAGAGATAATAAAATTAAATACAATTATAATTGGTAAATATTATAATATTATAATTATTATATTATAATGATCTATTATTCTAAATAGTATAAATATATAAATAAATTGGTACATATAATTGGTGTCCAAAATGTTTTTCCAATGGCATTGTGTCCTTAGTGCCAGCACAATTTAATGACCACAGTTTGTTTCCTGTCAAAATAATATAAAATATCTAATAAAAGGTAACTACTACAATAAGCTGTTTGATTGTAATAAACGTTATTTAGGTAATATGACCCTAATAAGTCCTCAATAGATCCTTATTAACATTATGATGAGTTTATAAGACCAACAAAGAGTTAACTAGAACGGGCACTCCATAGAGCGCATTCGCGCAAATCACAAGATCGGGCATTGAATTATGAACATTTTGGCATTAGTTTCATGCCAATTGGATAAAAATGACGCGCTATGGTAAAAAGAAGATTTTGACCTTTCATGACATTACAAAGACATTACTTTCTTTATGTAAGAAATTCATTTCGTTTTTGTTCCTCTTTGATCTAATGACCTTGGCGATTCCCAGATGAATCTGAGAATCGCCTTCCCACCCACCCAGTCTGTGAATCTCACAGGCCTCCCCCTAAGCTATCGGGGTGCAGGCGATTCCAAGATCAAAACTGTTTTTTGCATACACCGCCTCCAGTATTGGGAGGGGCTTCTGTGAGACTCACAGACCAAATTACTGCTGGAAATAACCTCTACTTATAGACTCTGGTTCGTGAGATCAAAGGCAGTGACAAGAGGGGATTTCCACCAGAAAACCTGTTTGTATTCAGTGATGACAAGATCAAGGGCAAACAACCTAACCTTTGACCCGATCGATCCCAAAATCTAATCTAATGTTCCCCGGATAATAACCAATCATCCCACCAAATTTCATGCAATTCGGATTAATACTTTTTTACTTAAGCAATAAGGGACGAGAGGCTGTACTTTGACGTCAATAAAGTACGTGTTCAAGGGTGTTGTTAGGCCGGCCAGCGGAGGAGCAACCCTTGAATAGTACTTTATTGACGTCAAAGTACTGCCTCGAGTCCCTTATTGCTTTTATAATACGGTCACGAGAGACATTATAAATAGTAAATAAATAGTAAGCTGCTTTTCAGCATAAAATAGTTGTTGCCAACCAAAGTTATGCATCGCATTTCAGTAGCCGAGAGAAAATAGTCCCCTCCGTGTGAAAGTAGCCCCGTCCGTGTGGCTAACGGACAAACAGCATTGTTTACATTCGTTAGCCTAGCTAAAGGAGGGGAGATAGTTAGCTAGTTCTCACAACATCTCATTAATTTAAATTGCTGATTTGATGAAAGTTGCCTTTAAAATAACAACAATGACAATGGGACACTTTCAATAAAATAATATTTATTAAATGTTTCGTAGGCACTGGGTCTATGTTAGCTACACATGCTGTTTACTAAACTAGTTACTGAGCGACTTGGGACTCGATAGACTTACTTATCAGGGCTCTCAAGTCTCACGCNTTGAGCGTTTCGGTCTTAACTCATATTTCTCACTTAAAAAAACTCTGGTCTATTTAATGTTTTAATGTGCCGGAGCGCCAACATGAGCCGCTCTGTGTGGAGGAGTCCAGCTCAGACCCCCGTCCCAACGCTCGCCGTGGGTCACTTTCCTGTCGCTGGTCATGTGATGTCACGCTTGCCTGTCTTCAAAACTTGAGAGCCCTGGTTTAACTTATGTTGATCTGGATATCTCCATTAATCATCCGTGGAAAACGTTTCTCATGTCCTCTTCGTCTCTGATGACATCGCCTCCTCTTCTCTCTTTGCGGGTGGCTCCGTGTTGAAGTGCCGTCTCCAGCTGGATATTAAGGATTTCACTCCAACACTGTCTTTAATGAGATGTGGTGCCCAGTAGCTTTGCAGGGAGCCGAGGATTTATTTGAAATGACAACTAACGGTCGGCAAAAAAGCTAAACATTAGTTTTAGTGCGCATTGATATGAAACGCCCCTGTAAACAGGCCGTACTGTACATTATGGGCTGAATATACCACACCCCGTGACTCACTCTCAACCAATCAGAATGCTTGATTTCATCTACCCGTATTATAATTACGCGAATAACACACACACGCACACACATACAAATACGCGGCGATCAAAACATTACCTTCCGCATTTTTAATGCAAAGGTAATAATAGCATCCTATACATTTATTAGCAAATATTCATTCTACTCTCCAAAAGTGAACAATAGCTGGCTCTTTAGCCCCTAATGCTTCAATATGTTCACCAGCTATCGTTTGGCGGTATGTTACAAATGTTTTATCAGAGCTCTTTCCACTGAAAACAGCTGTCTGAAACAGGGCCAAACTACGTAATACAAACAAGTCAACATTGACTTTGGACTTTAAACGAGAGACAAGCGCTGGTCTCCTGAGTGAAAGTCCTGTGTTCAACCTACACACACTGACCTCTGTTCTCTTTCTCCTTATGGATGAATTTGCACCTCCATTGCACATTAACTCTGCTTTCTCCCCGGAGTCCTTTTGACTTCACGTCTTATATTGACCCTAGCTGAGTCTGATGCCTTGGCCCTGTTGAGACTCCGCCCACTCCTCCTACCTCAATCCGTCCTGATGGATCATGGAGGTCTGGATCGTGGTCCATGCCTACTACCAACTATCCATATGCTGTCATATTCATCAAATTAGTTTTAACTCTAACTCTGTCCTTCTGTACACATAGCGTCTATTGTTCTGTCCATCTTGGAGAGGATCCTCCTCTGTTGCTCTCCTGAAGGTTTCTTCCATTGTTTCCCTCCGACAAGGTTTTTCACGTTAGGGAGTTGTTCCTGATCCGATGTGAGGTCAATGGACAGGAACGTCTGTGTACATAATGTAAAGCACTCTGAGGCACATTTGTAATTTGTGAGAATGGGTTATACAGAATAAACTGAATTAAAACAGGAGTTTTTGCCTTTTTTTCAAAAACACACCTTTAGTCTTCTTGACATTTAAAATCAGACATGATCCAGTGTGTGATCCTTTCTGATGGAAGTGTTAACTTTTTTTTAAATTAGTTTTTTTAATTAGTTTTGGGATGTGTGTAGACAACATTGTCTTCTGCATACATTTGAAGTCTGACATCTTCACATTGTTCAGGGAGAACATTGATATACAAGCTAAACAATAAGGGACACAACACTGACCCTGGTTGAAAAAACAATTAGTGTTATTTTCCTACGGAACTCAATATGAAAATGTAAGCACTTTTCTAAATGTAGTGGGGAACACTCCCCAGAGAAGGGTTTGCGAACGCAGCCTTGGGGGAGGAGCCAGCCCAATCAGTGCCACTATAAAGGCACCTGTTGGCACGGCCTCTTTGACTCTTGGTCCTGTGGTGGCTCGTGGTTCTCCTGCTGCTGTTTTGCTCTGTTTTGCTTTTGCCTTTGTTTTGTGTTGCTCTGTTTTGCTTTTGCCTTTGTTTTGTGTTACTCTGTTTTGCTTTTGCCTTTGTTTTGTGTTACTCTGTTTTGCTTTTGCCTTTGTTTTGTTTTACTCTGTTTTGCTTTTGCCTTTGTTTTGTTTTACTCTGTTTTGCTTTTGGCTTTAGTAGTTTTGTTTCATCCATTTTATCTATTTTGTTAAGTCTACTTTGCTTTTATTGTTCTGCATGGGTTGTTTTGCTGGGATCTGATTTTGCATGTTGTGGCTTTTATGGTAGATTATATATACTTTTAATTCATGAAATAAACTTTTGGACAATCTTATAAAACCACGTCTCCGGCCCAATCTCGGTAACGAATCTGTGTCCTTAGTGAATCCTAAATTGACTCGTAGGGTTGCTAAACGGATATTTCTTGGGGTGCAAGTCCCCAGGTGGCGTTGTTGGTTCCCCTCCATTCCCCCTTCCCCTAAGACCCCGTCACATTCTGGCGTTGTTGGCAGGATGCTGTGAAGGCGGAGACGTGTAGTTTTATTTTTTTCTAACGTATTCCAGTTGGTTTATTTAATTTGTACGAGGTGTGTGTGTGAGCAAAACAGCAGCAGGGCCTGGTCGGATCCCGAAAGACAAGCCAGTACTACTCTTCTCCTCTGCACGGTTCCCTCATGGAGGAGGAACTCTCCCAGCTAAAAGACTTGATCGCCCAGCTGCAAGCTGAGAATCGATTGATGCGTCAGGAGCGGGACGTCAACCAGCCTGGGACCAGTGCCGCATCAAGTCCTCCCACACCTGGGCGCCCTTCTGTCAATGCTCCAGTAACCGAGAGACTGATATAGGGTAGGACAGGTCTCAGCATTGTTGAATGGGTTGAAGAGGTCCAGTCTGGTGCTCGTCATCTGTCATCAGCTGAAAAAGCACTTTTCATTTATGATCATTTAGAGGGAGGCAAGGAAGAGGTTAAATACAGGTCACAGGCAGTGAGGGAAGATCCGGACCAGATTCTGGCTATACTGCAGGAATTGTATGGGTGTAATAAGTCATATGTGTCTTTGCAGGAAGAGTTCTTTTCCAGAAAACAACAAGAGGGGGAAACTCTACAAGAATTTTCTCATGCTCTCATGTATCTAATGGATAAGGTTGTCAAAAGGGCGCCAGCGGGGTCACTGAGCAAATATGGGTTACTCAGGGACCAATTTGTTGAACATGTGTCTGATTGTTTCCTACGCAGAGAACTCAAGCAGTTTGTCCGAGCCACCCCACGACCACCTTGATAGAGGTCCGAAGTGAGGCCATTAGGTGGGAGCATGAAGGAATGCCAGGAGGTGGGAGGAGTAGAAGTAACTCTGTCCCTGCAGCATTTGGTTTTCAGCACTCTGCTCAGGGAGGCCATCTCGGTTATGGCAAAGCGGGTAACTCCTCTGTTGGGTCTGAGCTAGGTGAACTAAAGGAAATCCTAAGGAATCAGCAAGAGCAGTTGAGTCAGCTTACCAGAAGTCTTGCAGCCCTTAGCAATGCCCTCACAACTCCGTTGAACCCTCGCTAGTACACTCTCACATGTAGGAGGTGCCAACAGCCTGGCCACTTTGCTAGAGAGTGTAAAGGAGAATACGTTGCTGCCTTGCCCCAGCCGACCTCTCTAGCAGTTCACGCCAATTCTATTGATAGGCCCTGCCCTCAAAACCAGGGAAACTTTCACCCTCTGAACCAGTGAGCCAAAGTTCAGATGGGGGCTCACCCGGCTCAGAGTCCGCAGTAGATCCTCAAAATTTGGTGTCAGCGTGCCCAAACATTACCGTGTTAATGGGTGGGGTCTGGGTTCCATGTCTCGTTGACACAGGGTCAATGGTCTCTACCATAACGGAGAGTTTCTTTGTACAGCATTTTGTACCCTGGGGCACAGAAAAACTTAGTTCTTGCAGCTGGTTGAGGTTAAGTGCTGCTAATGGGCTAGCAATACCCTATGTAGGCTACTTTGAGTTGGATGTGCAGCTTTGTGATAAAGTTATTACAAAGCGGGGAGTGTTGGTGGTCAGGGATCCCACACGGTAGTCGCCGGAGGTTCGGGTGTACTAGGAATGAACATTCTCAAGGAGTGTTACTGGGAGTTGTTTGTACAGCATGGCCCTGCTCTCTTTAACTTACCCTCTGTGTTGCAGGCTCCAACCCCAATTCAGCAAGCTCTCCAGCAGTGTCACCAAGTTCAGGCTAACGTCCCTCCTGATCGCTGGTCGTGTAAAAGTGAAGGGAGGTAGGGTCTGCAGAGTCCCAGGGGTGCCATGAAATTGGTGGCAGCCACATGCTCCCAACAGCACCTGGCAGATGATGCTTTGTTTGAGCCCTTAGCAATGGCTTACCTTCAGGGTTACTAGCATCCCCAGCGCTAGTCCGTGTAATACAAGGTACTGTTTATATCCCCATTGTAAATGTAGGGACCCAGGATGTTGTACTTTACCCTCGCACTGTGTTGGGTACCTTGAGTCAGGCTCACCTGGTGAGTTTACCCGCAGGTCTTAAAGAGGAGAGATATCAGCCACTGTTTTCTCTCAGACCGGAACCAGTCCAGTGCAGGAGAAGATGGAGCCATCAGACTTAACAGCACTCAATGACCAGAAGCAATGCCAGGTCAGGTCCTTACTACACAAGTACAGTGGTGTCTTTTTCTGCCCATGAGGGAGACATAGGTTGTACTAATCTCATTTCCCATGAAATTCCGGTAGTGGATGAGGTACCTGTACGTCAAAGGTATAGACGCATTCCTCCGTCCAGAGTATGAGGCAGCAAAGACTCACATTCACCAGCTCCTTGAGGCACAGGTTATCCGAGAAAGTAGTAGCCCTTTCGCCTCTCCCATTGTGCTGGTGAAGAAGAAGGATGGCAGCCTTCGTCTGTCGTGGACTATCGGCTCTTGAACAGCAAGACCCAAGGACTCATTCCCATTGCCCCGAATTGAAGAGTCCCTTGACACCTTGTCAGGGGCCCGCTGGTTCTCGACTCTGGACCTGGCCGCTGGGTACAACCAAGTACCAGTTGCAGAAAAGGACAAAATGAAGACGGCATTCTGCACTCCCTTTGGGCTGTTTGAGTGGAACCGGATGCCATTTGGGTTGTAACGCCCCAAGCACCTTCCAGAGATTAATGGAGAGGATCTTTGGAGACCAGCACTGTCAGTCATTGTTGCTGTACTTGGATGATATTGTTGTCTTCTCTTCCACGGTAGCACAGCACGTGGAGCGTCTAGAAGCCGTGCTGGGCCGTCTGCAGCAGGAGGGCCTCAAAGCCAAGTTGGAAAAGTGCTCCTTCTTCAGACCAGAGGTGAGATACTTGGGTCACATCATATCCAAGGATGGAGTGTCCACAGACCCTTGCAAGATTGAAGCGGTCTCAAAGTGGGCGACCTAACCATGGGTCAGAGTTGCGGTCCTTCTTAGGATTTGCAAGCTACTACCGACGCTTTTGTTGAAGGGTTTGCTGCTTGCTGCCCCACTACACCGCCTTCTTTGTTGCGGAACTGACTGGCTCCAAATCACGGAAGTCATGGAAGTCATCCGAAAAAGTCTACCTGCTGCATGGACGGAGGAGTGTGAGCAGAGCTTTGAGGGCCTTAAAAGTAGGTTGATGGCTTCTCCAGTCTTGACCTATGCTAACTTCACTTTACCGTTCATCCTAGAGGTTGACGCCAGCTACAGTGGACTGGGTGCTGTGCTCTCACAAGAACAGGATGGTAAGGTTCGACCCATAGCTTATGCAAGCCGTGGCCTTAAGCCTACAGAGGCGTAACATGAGCAACTACAGCTCTATGAAATTGGAGTTTTTGGCCTCAAATGGGCCATGACTGAAAAATTCAGAGATTACCTCCTGGGACAGAAATGTGTGGTGTATACGACGAATAACCCGTTAAGTCATCTCTCCACAGCAAAGCTGGGTGACACGGAACAGCGTTGGGCTTCACAACTGGCTGCATTTGATTTCACCATCAAGTATAGGCCCGGTCGATGTAATCAGAATGCAGATGCCCTTTCCCGGCAGCACCCAGTCAGTGCATTGGATTATGCGGCCTCTGGCATCCAAGTTCCAGAATCGCTTCAGCGGGCTATTGGAACTAATCAAACCACACAGGCCACGCAGGCCACCATCTCAGTTTTCCCCTGCCACACTCGTTCTGACCTATGTGCTTTACAGGAAGCAGACCCAATCATCAGGGAATTCCTGGGGTTTTGGATCGAAGGAAGGCCCTGATGCAGCTGAACGACACCAGGCCTCCAAGGAAGTTCTGGTGCTGGTCAGACAGTGGGACGGATGGAGGAACAAGATGGGGTGCTTTATCGCAGAGTCTGCCGCCCCAAGGGAAAGAGGTCCTCCAGCTGGTACTACCCATGTCGCTCAAGAGTCAGGTCCTGCATCAGCTACATCATGAACATGGACATCAAGGCAGAGAACGGACTACTGATTTGGTCCATCAGCGGTGCTACTGGCCTGGAATGCACCATGACATTAAACAATGGTGTCTGGAGTGTGAGCGTTGTCAGGTAGCTAAAAACACTCAACCGGCTGCCTGGCGCCTACATGGGCCATTTGTTGGCTTCGCCCAAATCAAATCCTTGCTGTTGACTTTACAACGCTGGAGCCGTCGAAGAATGGGATGGAAAATGTCCTGGTCATGACTGATGTCTTTTCAAAAGTACACTCAGGCAGTCCCAACACACGACCAACGGGCCTCCACAGTGGCCACGGTGCTGGTCAATGAGTGGTTCTGCAAGTTTGAGTGCCAAGTCGTATCCACTCTGACCAGGGCAGGAATTTTGAGAGCCATCTCATCCAACAGCTTTGCGGTATGTACAGCATTGAGAAAAGCCACACCACTCCCTACCATCCAACTGGCAATGGCCAATGTGAGCGGTTCAACCGACTCTACATAACCTCCTACGCACCCTGCCAGTTACCAAGAAGAGGGATTGGTCGTGCTACCTACCACAAGTGACTTTCTCCTACAACACCACAGCACACCAGTCTACCGGTGAGTCTCCATTTTCTTAATGTTTGGGCAAGACCCTCAGTTACCTGTCGATTTCCTTTTGGGCCGAAGTTCAGGAACCCGTAGCTGGTAGCATTCATGACTGGATTGTGGAACACCAAACCCGGCTACGACATGCTTTTGAGGGTGCTTCCATGCACCTCGAGGCTGCCGCTGCTCAGCGTAGAGGCACTATGACCAACGTGTACGAGACATTCCCTGCAGGAAGGTCAGTTGGTCTATCTCCGGATGTTGGCGTCAGAGGCCGTCATAAAATCGCAGACATCTGGAGCTCAGTGGAGTACCAAGTGCTTAAGGCCCCAGCAGTGGGAGGGTGGTGTACACCATTGCCCGGTGAACGACCCTCGGAAGGTAAAACATGTCCACCGGTCACTAATCAAAAGTAAATTGGCTGGTGTGGTTAACTTTCCTAGTGCGCCTCCCCAAGAGACTGAACCCCCTCCCATGGATGAGTCTTTAGATGGCGAATGGTTTGCGCTAGTTCCTGGACAGACTACTGCACCAGTTGATGTCCAGACAAGTCAACTACCGGTGGCAGTCGAGGCTGTTCCAGACAACCTGGAGCTATCCCGAAGGACCACACGCATCAATGCAGGGAGGCATCCTAACCCCCATCACCTACCACAGACAGCCGGGAGTAGGTCAATGGGGGCTACGAACTCGAGGGTACCTGTGTCTAGTGTTTCTGTCCCTTTTAGGCCCTGGCAGTAAGTCCCAATCGCCGGGACGACGATTAAAACATTAGGGGGTAGATTGTAGTGGGGAACACTCCCCAGAGAAGGGTTTGCGAACGCAGCCTTGGGGGAGGAGCCAGCCCAATCAGTGCCACTATAAAGGCACCTGTTGGCACGGCCTCTTTCACTCTTGGTCCTGTGGTGGCTCGTGGTGAGTTTACTTTCAGTTGTTTTAAGTAATTAGTATCTCATATTGTATGTTGCAGCAGGTTGTTACCCTTTTAACCTTTTGTTTTTCATTGGTAGGTTCTCCTGCTGCTGTTTTGCTTTTGCCTTTGTTTTGTTTTACTCTGTTTTGCTTTTGCCTTTGTTTTGTTTTACTCTGTTTTGCTTTTGCCTTTGTTTTGTGTTACTCTGTTTTGCTTTTGCCTTTGTTTTGTTTTACTCTGTTTTGCTTTTTGCCTTTGTTTTGTTTTTTACTCTGTTTTTGCTTTTGCCTTTGTTTTGTGTTACTCTGTTTTGCTTTTTGCCTTTGTTTTGTTTTACTCTGTTTTGCTTTTTTGCCTTTGTTTTGTTTTTACTCTGTTTTGCTGTTGGCTTTAGTAGTTTTGTTTCATCCATTTTATCTATTTTGTTAAGTCTACTTTGCTTTTATTGTTCTGCATGGGTTGTTTTGCTGGGATCTGATTTGCATGTTGTGGCTTTTATGGTAGATTATATATACTTTTAATTCATGAAATAAACTTTTGGACAATCTTATAAAACCACGTCCGCCCAATCTCGGTAACGGATCTGTGTCCTTAGTGAATCCTAAATTGACTCGTAGGGTTGCTAAACGGATATTTCTTGGGGTGCAAGTCCCCAGGTGGCGTTGTTGGTTCCCCTCCATTCCCCCTTCCCCTAAGACCCCGTCACATAAAGAAGAAGACGGGTATCATTTGTGTGTAACCTGCACCAAATCAATGCTTCAAGTGTCTCCGGTGTGGACCACTGTGGTACTGCAGCCTTCTGGATTGATTGGTTGATTGACTCTCAGGTGCTTCAGGAGACACATGAAGCAGTGATTGGGTGCAGGTTGATATAAATGCTCCCTGTCTGCTGCTCAAACTCACAGAGCAGCTTCAGGGCAGTTGGGTCACTAGTGCTGTGGACAAGCTGCTTGCATTAGAACACAGAGATGGCTTGTGGAGTTCATTTGGGGTATGTTTGAAGCTTCTTTCAGAGTTTTTCAATCTATAATATTTGAAACTGGGTTTCCTCATGTGTCTGCAGGATCTTGCTGATTTGCTTCGTTCAGGCAGAGCATGTGCGTTGTTTGTGGGCTACACAAGGTGAGCAACACACTCATGTCTCTGGTATCGGTGTGATTTTACTAGCTGTAGATTTAAACTATTTTTCTCTTGCAGCTCTGGGACTAAACGGCAACACGCATGTTGGCTTCTCTCGGCAGAGGGGTGGACTTGGTGGCAGCTCTCCCCAGAATCAACTCAGACAGGCCTCTGGTTCTCCTGGCTCAGCCCAGAGCAGTAGCTTCAACACAGTCCCTGAAGTTAGTGGTGGTTATAGCCAGAGATTTCCCAGTAGCCGCTCCACAAACTGGTTCACAACCGGCTAAAAGTGTCTTTTGCTTCAGGCAAGTTGGTGCAGAGCAGCTCTGAGTCAAAGCCCAACTGGCAACCGACCAAGTGGAGTCAGGGACATGTTCAAAAGATGCCCAAGAAGAAGCCGTTGGCCTTTTCTGGTTCTATCGCTGGTGGCAGTTCTCTCAGCAAGTACGATAAAACTCTGATTAGCGAGAAGAGAACTCGGCCAGTTCAGCAGGGAACACCGAGTAGGAGCAGCTATCGGTCCAGCAGTCCTGCTTCTCTTCAGAGTCCTCCAAGGAAAAACTTCTGTC
>JAYMGU010000439.1:0-45058 GCA_036178185.1 Liparis tanakae | reverse complement strand
AAAGTGTCTTAGGACACAATTCTTACAAGTTTGATGACATTAGCATGAATACCTGATGCTTTCATCACTTTACTGCCTCAAAGCAGCAACATCTTGTTTTTATGCTCTTAAACTGATTTTCAGCCCCAGAGAGACCAATAGGATTTTACTAAACAAAAACCTTTTTTTCTGTGTTTTCAACCAAAGAAAGTGTCTTAGGACACAATTTACAAGTTTGATGACATTAGCATGAATACCTGATGCTTTCATCACTTTACTGCCTCAAAGCAGCAACATCTTTGTTTTATGCTCTTAAACTGATTTTCAGCCCGCAGAGAGACCAATAGTGGATTTTACTAAACAAAACCTTTTTTTCTGGTTTTCAACCAAAGAAAGTGTCTTAGGACACAATTCTTACAAGTTTGATGACATTAGCATGAATACCTGATGCTTTCATCACTTTACTGCCTCAAAGCAGCAACATCTTGTTTTTATGCTCTTAAACTGATTTTCAGCCCGCAGAGAGACCAATAGTGGATTTTACTAAACAAAACCTTTTTTCTGGGTTTCAACCAAAGAAAGTGTCTTAGGACACATATCTTACAAGTTTGATGACATTAGCATGAATACCTGATGCTTTCATCACTTTACTGCCTCAAAGCAGCAACATCTTGTTTTTATGCTCTTAAACTGATTTTCAGCCCGCAGAGAGACCAATAGTGATTTTACTAAACAAAACCTTTTTTCTGTGTTTTCAACCAAAGAAAGTGTCTTAGGACACAATTCTTACAAGTTTGATGACATTAGCATGAATACCTGATGCTTTCATCACTTTACTGCCTCAAAGCAGCAACATCTTGTTTTTATGTTTAAACTGATTTTCAGCCCGCAGAGAGACCAATAGTGGATTTTACTAAACAAAACCTTTTTTTCTGGTTTTCAACCAAAGAAAGTGTCTTAGGACACAATTCTTACAAGTTTGATGACATTAGCATGAATACCTGATGCTTTCATCACTTTACTGCCTCAAAGCAGCAACATCTTGTTTTTATGCTCTTAAACTGATTTTCAGCCCGCAGAGAGACCAATAGTGGATTTTACTAAACAAAACCTTTTTTTCTGGTTTCAACCAAAGAAAGTGTCTTAGGACACAATTCTTACAAGTTTGATGACATTAGCATGAATACCTGATGCTTTCATCACTTTACTGCCTCAAAGCAGCAACATCTTGTTTTTATGCTCTTAAACTGATTTTCAGCCCGCAGAGAGACCAATAGTGGATTTTACTAAACAAAACCTTTTTTTCTGGTTTTCAACCAAAGAAAGTGTCTTAGGACACAATTTACAAGTTTGATGACATTAGCATGAATACCTGATGCTTTCATCACTTTTACTGCCTCAAAGCAGCAACATCTTGTTTTTATGCTCTTAAACTGATTTTCAGCCCGCAGAGAGACCAATAGTGGATTTTACTAAACAAAACCTTTTTTCTGTGTTTTCAACCAAAGAAAGTATCTTAGGACACAATTCTACAAGTTTGATGACATTAGCATGAATACCTGATGCTTTCATCACTTTACTGCCTCAAAGCAGCAACATCTTGTTTTTATGCTCTTAAACTGATTTTCAGCCCGCAGAGAGACCAATAGTGGATTTTACTAAACAAAACCTTTTTTCTGGTTTTCAACCAAAGAAAGTGTCTTAGGACACAATTCTACAAGTTTGATGACATTAGCATGAATACCTGATGCTTTCATCACTTTACTGCCTCAAAGCAGCAACATCTTGTTTTTATGCTCTTAAACTGATTTTCAGCCCGCAGAGAGACCAATAGTGGATTTTACTAAACAAAACCTTTTTTCTGGTTTTCAACCAAAGAAAGTGTCTTAGGACACAATTTACAAGTTTGATGACATTAGCATGAATACCTGATGCTTTCATCACTTTACTGCCTCAAAGCAGCAACATCTTGTTTTTATGCTCTTAAACTGATTTTCAGCCCGCAGAGAGACCAATAGTGGATTTTACTAAACAAAACCTTTTTTCTGGGTTTTCAACCAAAGAAAGTGTCTTAGGACACAATTTTACAAGTTTGATGACATTAGCATGAATACCTGATGCTTTCATCACTTTACTGCCTCAAAGCAGCAACATCTTGTTTTTATGCTCTTAAACTGATTTTCAGCCCGCAGAGAGACCAATAGTGGATTTTACTAAACAAAACCTTTTTTCTGTGTTTTCAACCAAAGAAAGTGTCTTAGGACACAATTCTTACAAGTTTGATGACATTAGCATGAATACCTGATGCTTTCATCACTTTACTGCCTCAAAGCAGCAACATCTTGTTTTTATGCTCTTAAACTGATTTTCAGCCCGCAGAGAGACCAATAGTGGATTTTACTAAACAAAACCTTTTTTCTGTGTTTTCAACCAAAGAAAGTGTCTTAGGACACAATTCTTACAAGTTTGATGACATTAGCATGAATACCTGATGCTTTCATCACTTTACTGCCTCAAAGCAGCAACATCTTGTTTTTATGCTCTTAAACTGATTTTCGGCCCGCAAAGAGACCAATAGTGGATTTTACTAAACAAAACCTTTTTTTCTGTGTTTTCAACCAAAGAAAGTGTCTTAGGACACAATTCTTACAAGTTTGATGACATTAGCATGAATACCTGATGCTTTCATCACTTTACTGCCTCAAAGCAGCAACATCTTGTTTTTATGCTCTTAAACTGATTTTCAGCCCGGAGAGAGACCAATAGTGGATTTTACTAAACAAAACCTTTTTTTCTGGTTTTCAACCAAAGAAAGTGTCTTAGGACACAATTCTTACAAGTTTGATGACATTAGCATGAATACCTGATGCTTTCATCACTTTACTGCCTCAAAGCAGCAACATCTTGTTTTTATGCTCTTAAACTGATTTTCAGCCCGCAGAGAGACCAAAAGTAGATTTTACTAAACAAAACCTTTTTTCTGGGTTTTCAACCAAAGAAAGTGTCTTAGGACACAAGTCTTACAAGTTTGATGACATTAGCATGAATACCTGATGCTTTCATCACTTTACTGCCTCAAAGCAGCAACATCTTGTTTTTATGCTCTTAAACTGATTTTCAGCCCGCAGAGAGACCAATAGTGGATTTTACTAAACAAAACCTTTTTTCTGTGTTTTCAACCAAAGAAAGTGTCTTAGGACACAATTCTTACAAGTTTGATGACATTAGCATGAATACCTGATGCTTTCATCACTTTACTGCCTCAAAGCAGCAACATCTTGTTTTTATGCTCTTAAACTGATTTTCGGCCTGCAGAGAGACCAATAGTGGATTTTACTAAACAAAACCTTTTTTTCTGGGTTTTCAACCAAAGAAAGTGTCTTAGGACACAATTCTTACAAGTTTGATGACATTAGCATGAATACCTGATGCTTTCATCACTTTACTGCCTCAAAGCAGCAACATCTTGTTTTTATGCTCTTAAAGTGATTTTCAGCCCGCAGAGAGACCAATAGTGGATTTTACTAAACAAAACCTTTTTTTCTGGGTTTTCAACCAAAGAAAGTGTCTTAGGACACAATTCTTACAAGTTTGATGACATTAGCATGAATACCTGATGCTTTCATCACTTTACTGCCTCAAAGCAGCAACATCTTGTTTTTATGCTCTTAAACTGATTTTCAGCCCGCAGAGAGACCAATAGTGGATTTTACTAAACAAAACCTTTTTTCTGTGTTTTCAACCAAAGAAAGTGTCTTAGGACACAAGTCTTACAAGTTTGATGACATTAGCATGAATACCTGATGCTTTCATCACTTTACTGCCTCAAAGCAGCAACATCTTGTTTTTATGCTCTTAAACTGATTTTCAGCCCGCAGAGAGACCAATAGTGGATTTTACTAAACAAAACCTTTTTTCTGTGTTTTCAACCAAAGAAAGTGTCTTAGGACACAATTCTCACAAGTTTGATGACATTAGCATGAATTCCAGATGCTTTCATCTCTTTACTGCCTCAAAGCAGCAACATCTTGTTTTTATGCTCTTAAACTGATTTTCAGCCCGCAGAGAGACCAATAGTGGATTTTACTAAACAAAACCTTTTTTTCTGGGTTTTCAACCAAAGAAAGTGTCTTAGGACATAATTCTTACAAGTTTGATGACATTAGCATGAATACCTGATGCTTTCATCACTTTACTGCCTCAAAGCAGCAACATCTTGTTTTTATGCTCTTAAACTGATTTTCGGCCTGCAGAGAGACCAAAAGTAGATTTTACTAAACAAAACCTTTTTTTCTGGGTTTTCAACCAAAGAAAGTGTCTTAGGACATAATTCTTACAAGTTTGATGACATTAGCATGCTTTTCATCACTTTTATCACTTGCCTCAAAGCAGCAACATCTTGTTTTTATGCTCTTAAACTGATTTTCGCCCGCAGAGAGACCAATAGTGGATTTTACTAAACAAAACCTTTTTTCTGTGTTTTCAACCAAAGAAAGTGTCTTAGGACACAATTCTTACAAGTTTGATGACATTAGCATGAATACCTGATGCTTTCATCACTTTACTGCCTCAAAGCAGCAACATCTTGTTTTTATGCTCTTAAACTGATTTTCAGCCCGCAGAGAGACCAATAGTGGATTTTACTAAACAAAACCTTTTTTTCTGGGTTTTCAACCAAAGAAAGTGTCTTAGGACACAAGTCTTACAAGTTTGATGACATTAGCATGAATACCTGATGCTTTCATCACTTTACTGCCTCAAAGCAGCAACATCTTGTTTTTATGCTCTTAAACTGATTTTCAGCCCGCAGAGAGACCAATAGTGGATTTTACTAAACAAAACCTTTTTTTCTTTTTTCAACCAAATAAAGTGTCTTAGGACATCATTCTTACAAGTTTGATGACATTAGCATGAATACCTGATGCTTTCATCACTTTACTGCCTCAAAGCAGCAACATCTTGTTTTTATGCTCTTAAACTGATTTTCGGCCTGCAGAGAGACCAAAAGTAGATTTTACTAAACAAAACCTTTTTTTCTGGGTTTTCAACCAAAGAAAGTGTCTTAGGACATAATTCTTACAAGTTTGATGACATTAGCATGAATACCTGATGCTTTCATCACTTTACTGCCTCAAAGCAGCAACATCTTGTTTTTATGCTCTTAAAGTGATTTTCAGCCCGCAGAGAGACCAATAGTGGATTTTACTAAACAAAACCTTTTTTCTGGGTTTTCAACCAAAGAAAGTGTCTTAGGACACAATTCTTACAAGTTTGATGACATTAGCATGAATACCTGATGCTTTCATCACTTTACTGCCTCAAAGCAGCAACATCTTGTTTTTTATGCTCTTAAACTGATTTTCAGCCCGCAGAGAGACCAATAGTGGATTTTACTAAACAAAACCTTTTTTCTGGGTTTTCAACCAAAGAAAGTGTCTTAGGACACAAGTCTTACAAGTTTGATGACATTAGCATGAATACCTGATGCTTTCATCACTTTACTGCCTCAAAGCAGCAACATCTTGTTTTTATGCTCTTAATCTGATTTTCAGCCCGCAGAGAGACCAATAGTGGATTTTACTAAACAAAACCTTTTTTCTGTGTTTTCAACCAAAGAAAGTGTCTTAGGACACAAGTCTTACAAGTTTGATGACATTAGCATGAATACCTGATGCTTTCATCACTTTACTGCCTCAAAGCAGCAACATCTTGTTTTTATGCTCTTAAAGTGATTTTCAGCCCGCAGAGAGACCAATAGTGGATTTTACTAAACAAAACCTTTTTTCTGTGTTTTCAACCAAAGAAAGTGTCTTAGGACACAATTCTTACAAGTTTGATGACATTAGCATGAATACCTGATGCTTTCATCACTTTACTGCCTCAAAGCAGCAACATCTTGTTTTTATGCTCTTAAACTGATTTTCAGCCCGCAGAGAGACCAATAGTGGATTTTACTAAACAAAACCTTTTTTTCTGGGTTTTCAACCAAAGAAAGTGTCTTAGGACACAATTCTTACAAGTTTGATGACATTAGCATGAATACCTGATGCTTTCATCACTTTACTGCCTCAAAGCAGCAACATCTTGTTTTTATGCTCTTAAACTGATTTTCAGCCCGCAGAGAGACCAATAGTGGATTTTACTAAACAAAACCTTTTTTCTGGTGTTTTCAACCAAAGAAAGTGTCTTAGGACACAATTTACAAGTTTGATGACATTAGCATGAATACCTGATGCTTTCATCACTTTACTGCCTCAAAGCAGCAACATCTTGTTTTTATGCTCTTAAACTGATTTTCAGCCCGCAGAGAGACCAATAGTGGATTTTACTAAACAAAACCTTTTTTCTGGTTTTCAACCAAAGAAAGTGTCTTAGGACACAATCTACAAGTTTGATGACATTAGCATGAATACCTGATGCTTTCATCACTTTACTGCCTCAAAGCAGCAACATCTTGTTTTTATGCTCTTAAACTGATTTTCAGCCCGCAGAGAGACCAATAGTGGATTTTACTAAACAAAACCTTTTTTCTGGGTTTTCAACCAAAGAAAGTGTCTTAGGACACAATTCTTACAAGTTTGATGACATTAGCATGAATACCTGATGCTTTCATCACTTTACTGCCTCAAAGCAGCAACATCTTGTTTTTATGCTCTTAAACTGATTTTCAGCCCGCAGAGAGACCAATAGTGGATTTTACTAAACAAAACCTTTTTTCTGGATTTTCAACCAAAGAAAGTGTCTTAGGACACAATTCTTACAAGTTTGATGACATTAGCATGAATACCTGATGCTTTCATCACTTTACTGCCTCAAAGCAGCAACATCTTGTTTTTATGCTCTTAAACTGATTTTCAGCCCGCAGAGAGACCAATAGTGGATTTTACTAAACAAAACCTTTTTTTCTGGTTTTCAACCAAAGAAAGTGTCTTAGGACACAATTCTACAAGTTTGATGACATTAGCATGAATACCTGATGCTTTCATCACTTTACTGCCTCAAAGCAGCAACATCTTGTTTTTATGCTCTTAAACTGATTTTCAGCCCGCAGAGAGACCAATAGTGGATTTTACTAAACAAAACCTTTTTTTCTGGTTTCAACCAAAGAAAGTGTCTTAGGACACAATTCTTACAAGTTTGATGACATTAGCATGAATACCTGATGCTTTCATCACTTTACTGCCTCAAAGCAGCAACATCTTGTTTTTATGCTCTTAAACTGATTTTCAGCCCGCAGAGAGAACAAAAGTGGATTTTACTAAACAAAACCTTTTTTTCTGTGTTTTCAACCAAAGAAAGTGTCTTAGGACACAATTTACAAGTTTGATGACATTAGCATGAATACCTGATGCTTTCATCACTTTACTGCCTCAAAGCAGCAACATCTTGTTTTTATGCTCTTAAACTGATTTTCAGCCCGCAGAGAGACCAATAGTGGATTTTACTAAACAAAACCTTTTTTCTGTTTTCAACCAAAGAAAGTGTCTTAGGACACAATTCTTACAAGTTTGATGACATTAGCATGAATACCTGATGCTTTCATCACTTTACTGCCTCAAAGCAGCAACATCTTGTTTTTATGCTCTTAAACTGATTTTCGGCCCGCAGAGAGACCAATAGTGGATTTTACTAAACAAAACCTTTTTTTCTGGGTTTTCAACCAAAGAAAGTGTCTTAGGACACAATTCTTACAAGTTTGATGACATTAGCATGAATACCTGATGCTTTCATCACTTTACTGCCTCAAAGCAGCAACATCTTGTTTTTATGCTCTTAAACTGATTTTCAGCCCGCAGAGAGACCAATAGTGGATTTTACTAAACAAAACCTTTTTTCTGTGTTTTCAACCAAAGAAAGTGTCTTAGGACACAAGTCTTACAAGTTTGATGACATTAGCATGAATACCTGATGCTTTCATCACTTTACTGCCTCAAAGCAGCAACATCTTGTTTTTATGCTCTTAAACTGATTTTCAGCCCGCAGAGAGACCAATAGTGGATTTTACTAAACAAAACCTTTTTTCTGTGTTTCAACCAAAGAAAGTGTCTTAGGACACAATTACAAGTTTGATGACATTAGCATGAATACCTGATGCTTTCATCACTTTACTGCCTCAAAGCAGCAACATCTTGTTTTTATGCTCTTAAACTGATTTTCGGCCCGCAGAGAGACCAATAGTGGATTTTACTAAACAAAACCTTTTTTTCTGGGTTTTTCAACCAAAGAAAGTGTCTTAGGACACAATTCTTACAAGTTTGATGACATTAGCATGAATACCTGATGCTTTCATCACTTTAGTGCCTCAAAGCAGCAACATCTTGTTTTTGTTCTTAAACTGATTTTCAGCCCGCAGAGAGACCAAAAGGATTTTACTAAACAAAACCTTTTTTTCTGGTTTTCAACCAAAGAAAGTGTCTTAGGACACAATTCTGACACAAGTTTGATGACATTAGCATGGATACCTGATGCTTTCATCACTTTACTGCCTCAAAGCAGCAACATCTTGTTTTTATGCTCTTAAACTGATTTTCAGCCCGCAGAGAGACCAATAGTGGATTTTACTAAACAAAACCTTTTTTCTGGGTTTTCAACCAAAGAAAGTGTCTTAGGACACAATTCTTACAAGTTTGATGACATTAGCATGAATACCTGATGCTTTCATCACTTTACTGCCTCAAAGCAGCAACATCTTGTTTTTATGCTCTTAAACTGATTTTCGGCCCGCAAAGAGACCAATAGTGGATTTTACTAAACAAAACCTTTTTTTCTGTGTTTTCAACCAAAGAAAGTGTCTTAGGACACAATTCTTACAAGTTTGATGACATTAGCATGAATACCTGATGCTTTCATCACTTTACTGCCTCAAAGCAGCAACATCTTGTTTTTATGCTCTTAAACTGATTTTCAGCCCGCAGAGAGACCAATAGTGGATTTTACTAAACAAAACCTTTTTTTCTGGGTTTTCAACCAAAGAAAGTGTCTTAGGACACAATTCTTACAAGTTTGATGACATTAGCATGAATACCTGATGCTTTCATCACTTTACTGCCTCAAAGCAGCAACATCTTGTTTTTATGCTCTTAAACTGATTTTCGGCCTGCAGAGAGACCAAAAGTAGATTTTACTAAACAAAACCTTTTTTCTGGGTTTTCAACCAAAGAAAGTGTCTTAGGACACAATTTTACAAGTTTGATGACATTAGCATGAATACCTGATGCTTTCATCACTTTACTGCCTCAAAGCAGCAACATCTTGTTTTTATGCTCTTAAACTGATTTTCAGCCCGCAGAGAGACCAAAAGTGGATTTTACTAAACAAAACCTTTTTTCTGGGTTTTCAACCAAAGAAAGTGTCTTAGGACACAATTCTTACAAGTTTGATGACATTAGCATGAATACCTGATGCTTTCATCACTTTACTGCCTCAAAGCAGCAACATCTTGTTTTTATGCTCTTAAACTGATTTTCGGCCCGCAAAGAGACCAATAGTGGATTTTACTAAACAAAACCTTTTTTTCTGTGTTTTCAACCAAAGAAAGTGTCTTAGGACACAAGTCTTACAAGTTTGATGACATTAGCATGAATACCTGATGCTTTCATCACTTTACTGCCTCAAAGCAGCAACATCTTGTTTTTATGCTCTTAAACTGATTTTCAGCCCGCAGAGAGACCAATAGTGGATTTTACTAAACAAAACCTTTTTTCTGGGTTTTCAACCAAAGAAAGTGTCTTAGGACACAATTCTTACAAGTTTGATGACATTAGCATGAATACCTGATGCTTTCATCACTTTACTGCCTCAAAGCAGCAACATCTTGTTTTTATGCTCTTAAACTGATTTTCGGCCTGCAGAGAGACCAAAAGTAGATTTTACTAAACAAAACCTTTTTTCTGGGTTTTCAACCAAAGAAAGTGTCTTAGGACACAATTCTTACAAGTTTGATGACATTAGCATGAATACCTGATGCTTTCATCACTTTACTGCCTCAAAGCAGCAACATCTTGTTTTTATGCTCTTAAACTGATTTTCAGCCCGCAGAGAGACCAATAGTGGATTTTACTAAACAAAACCTTTTTTCTGGGTTTTCAACCAAAGAAAGTGTCTTAGGACACAATTCTTACAAGTTTGATGACATTAGCATGAATACCTGATGCTTTCATCACTTTACTGCCTCAAAGCAGCAACATCTTGTTTTTATGCTCTTAAACTGATTTTCGGCCCGCAAAGAGACCAATAGTGGATTTTACTAAACAAAACCTTTTTTTCTGTGTTTTCAACCAAAGAAAGTGTCTTAGGACACAATTCTTACAAGTTTGATGACATTAGCATGAATACCTGATGCTTTCATCACTTTACTGCCTCAAAGCAGCAACATCTTGTTTTTATGCTCTTAAACTGATTTTCAGCCCGCAGAGAGACCAATAGTGGATTTTACTAAACAAAACCTTTTTTCTGTGTTTTCAACCAAAGAAAGTGTCTTAGGACACAATTCTTACAAGTTTGATGACATTAGCATGAATACCTGATGCTTTCATCACTTTACTGCCTCAAAGCAGCAACATCTTGTTTTTATGCTCTTAAACTGATTTTCAGCCCGCAGAGAGACCAATAGTGGATTTTACTAAACAAAACCTTTTTTCTGTGTTTTCAACCAAAGAAAGTGTCTTAGGACATCATTCTTACAAGTTTGATGACATTAGCATGAATACCTGATGCTTTCATCACTTTACTGCCTCAAAGCAGCAACATCTTGTTTTTATGCTCTTAAACTGATTTTCGGCCTGCAGAGAGACCAAAAGTAGATTTTACTAAACAAAACCTTTTTTTCTGGGTTTTCAACCAAAGAAAGTGTCTTAGGACATTATTCTTACAAGTTTGATGACATTAGCATGAATACCTGATGCTTTCATCACTTTACTGCCTCAAAGCAGCAACATCTTGTTTTTATGCTCTTAAACTGATTTTCAGCCCGCAGAGAGACCAATAGTGGATTTTACTAAACAAAACCTTTTTTCTGGTTTTCAACCAAAGAAAGTGTCTTAGGACACAATTTACAAGTTTGATGACATTAGCATGAATACCTGATGCTTTCATCACTTTAACTGCCTCAAAGCAGCAACATCTTGTTTTTATGCTCTTAAACTGATTTTCAGCCCGCAGAGAGACCAATAGTGGATTTTACTAAACAAAACCTTTTTTCTGTGTTCAGAAACCAAAGAAAGTGTCTTAGGACACAATTTACAAGTTTGATGACATTAGCATGAATACCTGATGCTTTCATCACTTTACTGCCTCAAAGCAGCAACATCTTGTTTTTATGCTCTTAAACTGATTTTCAGCCCGCAGAGAGACCAATAAGTGTGGATTTTACTAAACAAAACCTTTTTTTCTGGGTTTTCAACCAAAGAAAGTGTCTTAGGACACAATTCTACAAGTTTGATGACATTAGCATGAATACCTGATGCTTTCATCACTTTACTGCCTCAAAGCAGCAACATCTTGTTTTTATGCTCTTAAACTGATTTTCAGCTGCAGAGAGACCAATAGTAGATTTTACTAAACAAAACCTTTTTTCTGGTTTCAACTAAAAGAAAGTGTCTTAGGACACAATTCTTACAAGTTTGATGACATTAGCATGAATACCTGATGCTTTCATCACTTTACTGCCTCAAAGCAGCAACATCTTGTTTTTATGCTCTTAAACTGATTTTCAGCCCGCAGAGAGACCAATAGTGGATTTTACTAAACAAAACCTTTTTTCTGGTTTTCAACCAAAGAAAGTGTCTTAGGACACAATTCTACAAGTTTGATGACATTAGCATGAATACCTGATGCTTTCATCACTTTACTGCCTCAAAGCAGCAACATCTTGTTTTTATGCTCTTAAACTGATTTTTCAGCCCGCAGAGAGACCAATAGTGGATTTTACTAAACAAAACCTTTTTTCTGTGTTTTTCAACCAAAGAAAGTGTCTTAGGACACAATTCTTACAAGTTTGATGACATTAGCATGAATACCTGATGCTTTCATCACTTTACTGCCTCAAAGCAGCAACATCTTGTTTTTATGCTCTTAAACTGATTTTCAGCCCGCAGAGAGACCAATAGTGGAGATTTTTACTAAACAAAACCTTTTTTTCTGGGTTTTCAACCAAAGAAAGTGTCTTAGGACACAATTTACAAGTTTGATGACATTAGCATGAATACCTGATGCTTTCATCACTTTACTGCCTCAAAGCAGCAACATCTTGTTTTTATGCTCTTAAACTGATTTTCAGCCCGCAGAGAGACCAATAGTGGATTTTACTAAACAAAACCTTTTTTTCTGGTTTTCAACCAAAGAAAGTGTCTTAGGACACAATTCTTACAAGTTTGATGACATTAGCATGAATACCTGATGCTTTCATCACTTTACTGCCTCAAAGCAGCAACATCTTGTTTTTATGCTCTTAAACTGATTTTCAGCCCGCAGAGAGACCAATAGTGGATTTTACTAAACAAAACCTTTTTTCTGGTTTTTCAACCAAAGAAAGTGTCTTAGGACCCAATACTTACAAGTTTGATGACATTAGCATGAATACCTGATGCTTTCATCACTTTACTGCCTCAAAGCAGCAACATCTTGTTTTTATGCTCTTATCTCTTAAACTGATTTTCAGCCCGCAGAGAGACCAATAGTGGATTTTACTAAACAAAACCTTTTTTTCTGGTTTTCAACCAAAGAAAGTGTCTTAGGACACAATTCTTACAAGTTTGATGACATTAGCATGAATACCTGATGCTTTCATCACTTTACTGCCTCAAAGCAGCAACATCTTGTTTTTATGCTCTTAAACTGATTTTCAGCCCGCAGAGAGACCAATAGTGGATTTTACTAAACAAAACCTTTTTTTCTGGTTTTCAACCAAAGAAAGTGTCTTAGGACACAATTCTTACAAGTTTGATGACATTAGCATGAATACCTGATGCTTTCATCACTTTACTGCCTCAAAGCAGCAACATCTTGTTTTTATGCTCTTAAACTGATTTTCAGCCCGCAGAGAGACCAATAGTGGATTTTACTAAACAAAAACCTTTTTTTCTGGGTTTTCAACCTAAGAAAGTGTCTTAGGACACAATTTACAAGTTTGATGACATTAGCATGAATACCTGATGCTTTCATCACTTTACTGCCTCAAAGCAGCAACATCTTGTTTTTATGCTCTTAAACTGATTTTCAGCCCGCAGAGAGACCAATAGTGGATTTTACTAAACAAAACCTTTTTTCTGTGTTTTCAACCAAAGAAAGTGTCTTAGGACACAATTCTACAAGTTTGATGACATTAGCATGAATACCTGATGCTTTCATCACTTTACTGCCTCAAAGCAGCAACATCTTGTTTTTATGCTCTTAAACTGATTTTCAGCCCGCAGAGAGACCAATAGTGGATTTTACTAAACAAAACCTTTTTTCTGGGTTTTCAACCAAAGAAAGTGTCTTAGGACACAATTCTAAGTTTGATGACATTAGCATGAATACCTGATGCTTTCATCACTTTACTGACTCAAAGCAGCAACATCTTGTTTTTATGCTCTTAAACTGATTTTCGGCCCGCAAAGAGACCAATAGTGGATTTTACTAAACAAAACCTTTTTTTCTGTGTTTTCAACCAAAGAAAGTGTCTTAGGACACAATTCTTACAAGTTTGATGACATTAGCATGAATACCTGATGCTTTCATCACTTTACTGCCTCAAAGCAGCAACATCTTGTTTTTATGCTCTTAAATTTTCAGCTGATTTTTTTCGCCTGCGCAGAGAGACCACCAATGGATTTTACTAAACAAAACCCTTTTTTTCTGGTTTTCAACCAAAGAAAGTGTCTTAGGACACAAGTCTTACAAGTTTGATGACATTAGCATGAATACCTGATGCTTTCATCACTTTACTGCCTCAAAGCAGCAACATCTTGTTTTTATGCTCTTAAACTGATTTTCAGCCAAGAGAGAGACCAATAGTGGATTTTACTAAACAAAACCTTTTTTCAGGGTTTTCAACCAAATAAAGTGTCTTAGGACATTATTCTTACAAGTTTGATGACATTAGCATGAATACCTGATGCTTTCATCACTTTACTGCCTCAAAGCAGCAACATCTTGTTTTTATGCTCTTAAACTGATTTTCAGCCCGCAGAGAGACCAATAGTGGATTTTACTAAACAAAACCTTTTTTCTGGGTTTTCAACCAAAGAAAGTGTCTTAGGACACAATTCTACAAGTTTGATGACATTAGCATGAATACCTGATGCTTTCATCACTTTACTGCCTCAAAGCAGCAACATCTTGTTTTTATGCTCTTAAACTGATTTTCAGCCCGCAGAGAGACCAATAGTGGATTTTACTAAACAAAACCTTTTTTTTGTGTTTTCAACGAAAGAAAGTGTCTTAGGACACAATTCTTAAGTTTGATGACATTAGCATGAATACCTGATGCTTTCATCACTTTACTGCCTCAAAGCAGCAACATCTTTTTTTTATGCTCTTAAACTGATTTTTAGCCCGCAGAGAGACCAACAGTGGATTTCACTAAACAAAAACTTTTTTCAACCAAAGAAAGTGTCTTAGGACACAATTTACAAGTTTGATGACATTAGCATGAATACCTGATGCTTTCATCACTTTACTGCCGCAAAGCAGCAACATCTTGTTTTTATGCTCTTAAACTGATTTTCAGCCCGCAGAGAGACCAACAGTGGATTTTACTAAACAAAACCTTTTTTCTGGTTTCAACCAAAGAAAGTGTCTTAGGACACAATTCTTACAAGTTTGATGACATTAGCATGAATACCTGATGCTTTCATCACTTTACTGCCTCAAAGCAGCAACATCTTGTTTTTATCCTCTTAAACTGATTTTCAGCCCAAGAGAGAGACCAATAGTGGATTTTACTAAACAAAACCTTTTTTTCTGGTTTTCAACCAAAGAAAGTGTCTTAGGACACAATTCTACAAGTTTGATGACATTAGCATGAATACCTGATGCTTTCATCACTTTACTGCCTCAAAGCAGCAACATCTTGTTTTTATGCTCTTAAACTGATTTTCAGCCCGCAGAGAGACCAATAGTGGATTTTACTAAACAAAACCTTTTTCTGGGTTTTCACCAAAGAAAGTGTCTTAGACACAATTCTCTCAAGTTTGATGACATTAGCATGAATACCTGATGCTTTCATCACTTTTACTGCCTCAAAGCAGCAACATCTTGTTTTTATGCTCTAAAGTGATTTTCAGCCCGCAGAGAGACCAATAGTGGATTTTACTAAACAAAACCTTTTTTTCTGGTTTTCAACCAAAGAAAGTGTCTTAGGACACAATTCTACAAGTTTGATGACATTAGCATGAATACCTGATGCTTTCATCACTTTACTGCCTCAAAGCAGCAACATCTTGTTTTTATGCTCTTAAACTGATTTTCAGCCCGCAGAGAGACCAATAGTGGATTTTACTAAACAAAACCTTTTTCTGTTCTGGTTTTCAACCAAAGAAAGTGTCTTAGGACACAATTCTTACAAGTTTGATGACATTAGCATGAATACCTGATGCTTTCATCACTTTACTGCCTCAAAGCAGCAACATCTTGTTTTTATGCTCTTAAACTGATTTTTCAGCCCGCAGAGAGACCACAATAGTGGATTTTACTAAACAAAACCTTTTTTTCTGGTTTTCAACCAAAGAAAGTGTCTTAGGACACAATTCTTACAAGTTTGATGACATTAGCATGAATACCTGATGCTTTCATCACTTTACTGCCTCAAAGCAGCAACATCTTGTTTTTATGCTCTTAAACTGATTTTCAGCCCGCAGAGACCAATAGTGGATTTTACTAAACAAAATCTTTTTTCTGTGTTTTCAACCAAAGAAAGTGTCTTAGGACACAATTCTACAAGTTTGATGACATTAGCATGAATACCTGATGCTTTCATCACTTTTACTGCCTCAAAGCAGCAACATCTTGTTTTATGCTCTTAAACTGATTTTCAGCCCGCAGAGAGACCAATAGTGGATTTTACTAAACAAAACCTTTTTTTCTGGGTTTTCAACCAAAGAAAGTGTCTTAGGACACAATTCTTACAAGTTTGATGACATTAGCATGAATACCTGATGCTTTCATCACTTTACTGCCTCAAAGCAGCAACATCTTGTTTTTATGCTCTTAAACTGATTTTCAGCCCGCAGAGAGACCAATAGTGGATTTTACTAAACAAAACCTTTTTTTCTGGGTTTTCAACCAAAGAAAGTGTCTTAGGACACAATTTACAAGTTTGATGACATTAGCATGAATACCTGATGCTTTCATCACTTTACTGCCTCAAAGCAGCAACATCTTGTTTTATGCTCTTAAACTGATTTTCAGCCCGCAGAGAGACCAATAGTGGATTTTACTAAACAAAACCTTTTTTCTGGGTTTTCAACCAAAGAAAGTGTCTTAGGACACAATTTACAAGTTTGATGACATTAGCATGAATACCTGATGCTTTCATCACTTTACTGCCTCAAAGCAGCAACATCTTGTTTTTATGCTCTTAAACTGATTTTCAGCCCGCAGAGAGACCAATAGTGGATTTTACTAAACAAAACCTTTTTTTCTGGGTTTTCAACCAAAGAAAGTGTCTTAGGACACAATTCTACAAGTTTGATGACATTAGCATGAATACCTGATGCTTTCATCACTTTACTGCCTCAAAGCAGCAACATCTTGTTTTATGCTCTTAAACTGATTTTCAGCCCAGAGAGCAGAGAGACCAATAGTGGATTTTACTAAACAAAACCTTTTTTTCTGGTTTTTCAACCAAAGAAAGTGTCTTAGGACACAATTTTACAAGTTTGATGACATTAGCATGAATACCTGATGCTTCCATCACTTTACTGCCTCAAAGCAGCAACATCTTTTTTATGCTCTTAAACTGATTTTCAGCCCGCAGAGAGACCAATAGTGGATTTTACTAAACAAAACTTTTTTCTGGTTTTCAACCAAAGAAAGTGTCTTAGGACACAAGTCTTACAAGTTTGATGACATTAGCATGAATACCTGATGCTTTCATCACTTTTACTGCCTCAAAGCAGCAACATCTTGTTTTTATGCTCTTAAACTGATTTTCAGCCCGCAGAGAGACCAATAGTGGATTTTACTAAACAAAACCTTTTTTCTGTGTTTTCAACCAAAGAAAGTGTCTTAGGACACAAGTCTTACAAGTTTGATGACATGCATGAATACCTGATGCTTTCATCACTTTACTGCCTCAAAGCAGCAACATCTTGTTTTTATGCTCTTAAACTGATTTTCAGCCCGCAGAGAGACCAATAGTGGATTTTACTAAACAAAACCTTTTTTCTGGGTTTTCAACCAAAGAAAGTGTCTTAGGACACAATTCTTACAAGTTTGATGACATTAGCATGAATACCTGATGCTTTCATCACTTTACTGCCTCAAAGCAGCAACATCTTGTTTTTATGCTCTTAAACTGATTTTCAGCCCGCAGAGAGACCAATAGTGGATTTTACTAAACAAAACCTTTTTCTGTCTTTTCAACCAAAGAAAGTGTCTTAGGACACAATTTACAAGTTTGATGACATTAGCATGAATACCTGATGCTTTCATCACTTTACTGCCTCAAAGCAGCAACATCTTGTTTTTATGCTCTTAAACTGATTTTCAGCCCGCAGAGAGACCAATAGTGGATTTTACTAAACAAAACCTTTTTTCTGTGTTTTCAACCAAAGAAAGTGTCTTAGGACACAATTCTTACAAGTTTGATGACATTAGCATGAATACCTGATGCTTTCATCACTTTACTGCCTCAAAGCAGCAACATCTTGTTTTTATGCTCTTAAAGTGATTTTCAGCCCGCAGAGAGACCAATAGTGATTTTACTAAACAAAACCTTTTTTCTGTGTTTTCAACGAAAGAAAGTGTCTTAGGACACAATTCTCACAAGTTTGATGACATTAGCATGAATACCTGATGCTTTCATCACTTTACTGCCTCAAAGCAGCAACATCTTGTTTTTGTGCTCTTAAAGTGATTTTCAGCCCGCAGAGAGACCAATAGTGGATTTTACTAAACAAAACCTTTTTTTCTGGTTTTCAACCAAAGAAAGTGTCTTAGGACACAATTCTACAAGTTTGATGACATTAGCATGAATACCTGATGCTTTCATCACTTTTACTGCCTCAAAGCAGCAACATCTTGTTTTTATGCTCTTAAACTGATTTTCAGCCCGCAGAGAGACCAATAGTGGATTTTACTAAACAAAACCTTTTTTTCTGGTTTTCAACCAAAGAAAGTGTCTTAGGACAATTTACAAGTTTGATGACATTAGCATGAATACCTGATGCTTTCATCACTTTACTGCCTCAAAGCAGCAACATCTTGTTTTTATGCTCTTAAACTGATTTTCAGCCCACAGAGAGACCAATAGTGGATTTTACTAAACAAAACCTTTTTCTGGTTTTTCAACCAAAGAAAGTGTCTTAGGACACAATTCTACAAGTTTGATGACATTAGCATGAATACCTGATGCTTTCATCACTTTACTGCCTCAAAGCAGCAACATCGTGTTTTTATGCTCTTAAACTGATTTTCAGCCCGCAGAGACCAATAGTGGATTTTACTAAACAAAACCTTTTTTTCTGGTTTCAACCAAAGAAAGTGTCTTAGGACACAATTTACAAGTTTGATGACATTAGCATGAATACCTGATGCTTTCATCACTTTACTGCCTCAAAGCAGCAACATCTTGTTTTTATGCTCTTAAACTGATTTTCAGCCCGCAGAGAGACCAATAGTGGATTTTACTAAACAAAACCTTTTTTTCTGGTTTTCAACCAAAGAAAGTGTCTTAGGACACAATTCTACAAGTGTGATGACATTAGCATGAATACCTGATGCTTTCATCACTTTACTGACTCAAAGCAGCAACATCTTGTTTTTATGCTCTTAAACTGATTTTCGGCCCGCAAAGAGACCAATAGTGGATTTTACTAAACAAAACCTTTTTTTCTGTGTTTTCAACCAAAGAAAGTGTCTTAGGACACAATTCTTACAAGTTTGATGACATTAGCATGAATACCTGATGCTTTCATCACTTTACTGCCTCAAAGCAGCAACATCTTGTTTTTATGCTCTTAAACTGATTTTCAGCCCGCAGAGAGACCAATAGTGGATTTTACTAAACAAAACCTTTTTTTCTGGTTTTCAACCAAAGAAAGTGTCTTAGGACACAATTCTACAAGTTTGATGACATTAGCATGAATACCTGATGCTTTCATCACTTTACTGCCTCAAAGCAGCAACATCTTGTTTTTATGCTCTTAAACTGATTTTCAGCCCGCAGAGAGACCAATAGTGGATTTTACTAAACAAAATCTTTTTCTGGGTTTTCAACCAAAGAAAGTGTCTTAGGACACAATTCTACAAGTTTGATGACATTAGCATGAATACCTGATGCTTTCATCACTTTACTGCCTCAAAGCAGCAACATCTTGTTTTTATGCTCTTAAACTGATTTTCAGCCCGCAGAGAGACCAATAGTGGATTTTACTAAACAAAACCTTTTTTCTGGTTTCAACCAAAGAAAGTGTCTTAGGACACAATTCTACAAGTTTGATGACATTAGCATGAATACCTGATGCTTTCATCACTTTACTGCCTCAAAGCAGCAACATCTTGTTTTTATGCTCTTAAACTGATTTTCAGCCCGCAGAGAGAGACCAATAGTGGATTTTACTAAACAAAACCTTTTTTTCTGGGTTTTCAACCAAAGAAAGTGTCTTAGGACACAATTTACAAGTTTGATGACATTAGCATGAATACCTGATGCTTTCATCACTTTACTGCCTCAAAGCAGCAACATCTTGTTTTTATGCTCTTAAACTGATTTTCAGCCCGAAGAGAGACCAATAGTGGATTTTACTAAACAAAACCTTTTTTTCTGGGTTTTCAACCAAAGAAAGTGTCTTAGGACACAATTCTTACAAGTTTGATGACATTAGCATGAATACCTGATGCTTTCATCACTTTACTGCCTCAAAGCAGCAACATCTTGTTTTTATGCTCTTAAACTGATTTTCAGCCCGCAGAGAGACCAAAAGTGGATTTTACTAAACAAAACCTTTTTTCTGGGTTTTCAACCAAAGAAAGTGTCTTAGGACACAATTCTTACAAGTTTGATGACATTAGCATGAATACCTGATGCTTTCATCACTTTACTGCCTCAAAGCAGCAACATCTTGTTTTTATGCTCTTAAACTGATTTTCAGCCCGCAGAGAGACCAATAGTGGATTTTACTAAACAAAACCTTTTTTCTGTTTTCAACCAAAGAAAGTGTCTTAGGACACAATTCTTACAAGTTTGATGACATTAGCATGAATACCTGATGCTTTCATCACTTTACTGCCTCAAAGCAGCAACATCTTGTTTTTATGCTCTTAAACTGATTTTCAGCCCGCAGAGAGACCAATAGTGGATTTTACTAAACAAAACCTTTTTTCTGGGTTTTCAACCAAAGAAAGTGTCTTAGGACACAATTCTTACAAGTTTGATGACATTAGCATGAATACCTGATGCTTTCATCACTTTACTGCCTCAAAGCAGCAACATCTTGTTTTTATGCTCTTAAACTGATTTTCAGCCCGCAGAGAGACCAATAGTGGATTTTACTAAACAAAACCTTTTTTCTGGGTTTTCAACCAAAGAAAGTGTCTTAGGACACAATTCTTACAAGTTTGATGACATTAGCATGAATACCTGATGCTTTCATCACTTTACTGCCTCAAAGCAGCAACATCTTGTTTTTATGCTCTTAAACTGATTTTCAGCCCGCAGAGAGACCAATAGTGGATTTTACTAAACAAAACCTTTTTTTCTGTGTTTTCAACCAAAGAAAGTGTCTTAGGACACAAGTCTTACAAGTTTGATGACATTAGCATGAATACCTGATGCTTTCATCACTTTACTGCCTCAAAGCAGCAACATCTTGTTTTTTATGCTCTTAAACTGATTTTCAGCCCGCAGAGAGACCAATAGTGGATTTTACTAAACAAAACCTTTTTTTCTGGGTTTTCAACCAAAGAAAGTGTCTTAGGACACAATTTTACAAGTTTGATGACATTAGCATGAATACCTGATGCTTTCATCACTTTACTGCCTCAAAGCAGCAACATCTTGTTTTTATGCTCTTAAACTGATTTTCGGCCCGCAAAGAGACCAATAGTGGATTTTACTAAACAAAACCTTTTTTTCTGGGTTTTCAACCAAAGAAAGTGTCTTAGGACATAATTTACAAGTTTGATGACATTAGCATGAATACCTGATGCTTTCATCACTTTACTGCCTCAAAGCAGCAACATCTTGTTTTTATGCTCTTAAACTGATTTTCAGCCCGCAGAGAGACCAATAGTGATTTTTACTAAACAAAACCTTTTTTCTGGGTTTTCAACCAAAGAAAGTGTCTTAGGACACAATTCTTACAAGTTTGATGACATTAGCATGAATACCTGATGCTTTCATCACTTTACTGCCTCAAAGCAGCAACATCTTGTTTTTATGCTCTTAAACTGATTTTCAGCCCGCAGAGAGACCAATAGTGGATTTTACTAAACAAAACCTTTTTTCTTTTTTCTGGTTTTCAACCAAAGAAAGTGTCTTAGGACACAATTCTACAAGTTTGATGACATTAGCATGAATACCTGATGCTTTCATCACTTTACTGCCTCAAAGCAGCAACATCTTGTTTTTATGCTCTTAAACTGATTTTCAGCCCGGAGAGAGACCAATAGTGGATTTTACTAAACAAAACCTTTTTTCTGGTTTCAACCAAAGAAAGTGTCTTAGGACACAATTTACAAGTTTGATGACATTAGCATGAATACCTGATGCTTTCATCACTTTACTGCCTCAAAGCAGCAACATCTTGTTTTTATGCTCTTAAACTGATTTTCAGCCCGCAGAGAGACCAATAGTGGATTTTACTAAACAAAACCTTTTTTTCTGGGTTTTTCAACCAAAGAAAGTGTCTTAGGACACAATTCTTACAAGTTTGATGACATTAGCATGAATACCTGATGCTTTCATCACTTTACTGCCTCAAAGCAGCAACATCTTGTTTTTATGCTCTTAAACTGATTTTTCAGCCCGCAGAGAGACCAATAGTGGATTTTACTAAACAAAACCTTTTTTTCTGGTTTTTTTCAACCAAAGAAAGTGTCTTAGGACACAATTCTTACAAGTTTGATGACATTAGCATGAATACCTGATGCTTTCATCACTTTACTGCCTCAAAGCAGCAACATCTTGTTTTTATGCTCTTAAACTGATTTTCAGCCCGGAGAGAGACCAATAGTGGATTTTACTAAACAAAACCTTTTGTTCTGGGTTTTCAACCAAAGAAAGTGTCTTAGGACACAATTCTTACAAGTTTGATGACATTAGCATGAATACCTGATGCTTTCATCACTTTACTGCCTCAAAGCAGCAACATCTTGTTTTTATGCTCTTAAACTGATTTTCAGCCTCAAGAGAGACCAATAGTGGATTTTACTAAACAAAACCTTTTTTCTGGTTTTCAACCAAAGAAAGTGTCTTAGGACACAATTCTTACAAGTTTGATGACATTAGCATGAATACCTGATGCTTTTCACTGCACTTTACTGCCTCAAAGCAGCCACTTGTTTTTATGCTCCAAACTGATTTTCAGCCCGCAGAGAGACCTAAATAGTGGACTTTTACTAAACTTCCTTGGTTTTCAACCAAAGAAAGTGTCTTAGGACACAATTACAAGTTTGCATGCATACCTGAGATGAATACCTGATGCTTTCATCACTTTTTTTTAAATCTTGTTTTTATGCTCCGCTGTGATTTTCAGAGAGACAATGTGGATTTTACTAAACAAAACCTTTGTTTTCTGGGTTTTACAAATAAAGTGTCTGGACAGTTTGAATGATGACATTAGCATGAATACCTGATGCTTTCATCACTTTACTGCCTCAAAGCAGCAACATCTTGTTTTTATGCTCTTAAACTGATTTTCAGCCCGCAGAGAGACCAATAGTGGATTTTACTAAACAAAACCTTTTTTCTGTGTTTTCAACCAAAGAAAGTGTCTTAGGACACAATTCTACAAGTTTGATGACATTTGCATGAATACCTGATGCTTTCATCACTTTACTGCCTCAAAGCAGCAACATCTTTTTTTTATGCTCTTAAACTGATTTTCAGCCCGCAGAGAGACCAATAGTGGATTTTACTAAACAAAACCTTTTTTCTGGGTTTTCAACCAAATAAAGTCTCTTAGGACACAATTTTACAAGTTTGATGACATTAGCATGAATACCTGATGCTTTCATCACTTTACTGCCTCAAAGCAGCAACATCTTGTTTTTATGCTCTTAAACTGATTTTCAGCCCGCAGAGAGACCAATAGTGGATTTTACTAAACAAAACCTTTTTTTCTGGTTTTCAACCAAAGAAAGTGTCTTAGGACACAATTCTACAAGTTTGATGACATTAGCATGAATACCTGATGCTTTCATCACTTTACTGCCTCAAAGCAGCAACATCTTGTTTTTATGCTCTTAAACTGATTTTCAGCCCGCAGAGAGACCAATAGTGGATTTTACTAAACAAAACCTTTTTTCTGGGTTTTCAACCAAAGAAAGTGTCTTAGGACACAATTTACAAGTTTGATGACATTAGCATGAATACCTGATGCTTTCATCACTTTACTGCCTCAAAGCAGCAACATCTTGTTTTTATGCTCTTAAACTGATTTTCAGCCCGCAGAGAGACCAATAGTGGATTTTACTAAACAAAACCTTTTTTTCTGGGTTTTCAACCAAAGAAAGTGTCTTAGGACATAATTCTTACAAGTTTGATGACATTAGCATGAATACCTGATGCTTTCATCACTTTACTGCCTCAAAGCAGCAACATCTTGTTTTTATGCTCTTAAACTGATTTTCAGCCCGCAGAGAGACCAATAGTGGATTTTACTAAACAAAACCTTTTTTTCTGTGTTTTCAACCAAAGAAAGTGTCTTAGGACACAATTCTTACAAGTTTGATGACATTAGCATGAATACCTGATGCTTTCATCACTTTACTGCCTCAAAGCAGCAACATCTTGTTTTTATGCTCTTAAAGTGATTTTCAGCCCGTAGAGAGACCAATAGTGGATTTTACTAAACAAAACCTTTTTTTCTGGTTTTCAACCAAAGAAAGTGTCTTAGGACACAATTTACAAGTTTGATGACATTAGCATGAATACCTGATGCTTTCATCACTTTACTGCCTCAAAGCAGCAACATCTTGTTTTTATGCTCTTAAACTGATTTTCGGCCCGCAGAGAGACCAATAGTGGATTTTACTAAACAAAACCTTTTTTTCTGGTTTTCAACCAAAGAAAGTGTCTTAGGACAATTACTACAAGTTTGATGACATTAGCATGAATACCTGATGCTTTCATCACTTTACTGCCTCAAAGCAGCAACATCTTGTTATGTTCTTAAACTGATTTTCAGCCCGCAGAGAGACCAATAAGTGTGGATTTTACTAAACAAAACCTTTTTTTCTGGGTTTTCAACCAAAGAAAGTGTCTTAGGACACAATTCTTACAAGTTTGATGACATTAGCATGAATACCTGATGCTTTCATCACTTTACTGCCTCAAAGCAGCAACATCTTGTTTTTATGCTCTTAAACTGATTTTCAGCCCGCAGAGAGACCAATAGTGGATTTTACTAAACAAAACCTTTTTTTCTGGTTTTTCAACCAAAGAAAGTGTCTTAGGACACAATTCTACAAGTTTGATGACATTAGCATGAATACCTGATGCTTTCATCACTTTCCTGCCTCAAAGCAGCAACATCTTGTTTCTATGGTCTTAAACTGACTTTCAGGCCCGAGAGACACCAATAGTGCATCTTACTAAACAAAACCTTTTTTCTGGGTTTTCAACCAAAGAAAGTGTCTTAGGACACAATTTTACAAGTTTGATGACATTAGCATGAATACCTGATGCTTTCATCACTTTACTGCCTCAAAGCAGCAACATCTTGTTTTTATGCTCTTAAAGTGATGTTCAGCCCAGCCCGCAGAGAGACCAATAGTGGATTTTACTAAACAAAACCTTTTTTCTGGTGTTTTCAACCAAAGAAAGTGTCTTAGGACAATTCTTACAAGTTTGATGACATTAGCATGAATACCTGATGCTTTCATCACTTTACTGCCTCAAAGCAGCAACATCTTGTTTTTATGCTCTTAAACTGATTTTCAGCCCGCAGAGAGACCAATAGTGGATTTTACTAAACAAAACCTTTTTTCTGGGTTTTTAACCAAATAAAGTGTCTTAGGACACAATTCTTACAAGTTTGATGACATTAGCATGAATACCTGATGCTTTCATCACTTTTACTGCCTCAAAGCAGCAACATCTTGTTTTTATGCTCTTAAACTGATTTTCAGCCCGCAGAGAGACCAATAGTGGATTTTACTAAACAAAACCTTTTTTCTGGGTTTTCAACCAAAGAAAGTGTCTTAGGACACAATTCTTACAAGTTTGATGACATTAGCATGAATACCTGATGCTTTCATCACTTTACTGCCTCAAAGCAGCAACATCTTGTTTTTATGCTCTTAAACTGATTTTCAGCCCGCAGAGAGACCAATAGTGGATTTTACTAAACAAAACCTTTTTTTCTGGTTTTCAACCAAAGAAAGTGTCTTAGGACACAATCTACAAGTTTGATGACATTAGCATGAATACCTGATGCTTTCATCACTTTACTGCCTCAAAGCAGCAACATCTTGTTTTTATGCTCTTAAACTGATTTTCAGCCCGAGAGAGACCAATAGTGGATTTTACTAAACAAAACCTTTTTTCTGGGTTTTTCAACCAAAGAAAGTGTCTTAGGACACAATTCTACAAGTTTGATGACATTAGCATGAATACCTGATGCTTTCATCACTTTACTGCCTCAAAGCAGCAACATCTTGTTTTTATGCTCTTAAACTGATTTTCAGCCCGCAGAGAGACCACAAGTGGATTTTCCTAAACAAAACCTTTTTTTCTGGTTTTCAACCAAAGAAAGTGTCTTAGGACACAATTTACAAGTTTGATGACATTAGCATGAATACCTGATGCTTTCATCACTTTTACTGCCTCAAAGCAGCAACATCTTGTTTTTATGCTCTTAAACTGATTTTCAGCCCGCAGAGAGACCAATAGTGGATTTTACTAAACAAAACCTTTTTTTGGTTTTCAACCAAAGAAAGTGTCTTAGGACACAATTCTTACAAGTTTGATGACATTAGCATGAATACCTGATGCTTTCATCACTTTACTGCCTCAAAGCAGCAACATCTTGTTTTTATGCTCTTAAACTGATTTTCAGCCCGCAGAGAGACCAATAGTGGATTTTACTAAACAAAACCTTTTTTCTGGGTTTTCAACCAAAGAAAGTTTTTTAGGACACAATTGCTACAAGTTTGATGACATTAGCATGAATACCTGATGCTTTCATCACTTTACTGCCTCAAAGCAGCAACATCTTGTTTTTATGCTCTTAAACTGATTTTCAGCCCGCAGAGAGACCAATAGTGGATTTTACTAAACAAAACCTTTTTTCTGGTTTTCAACCAAAGAAAGTGTCTTAGGACACACTTACAAGTTTGATGACATTAGCATGAATACCTGATGCTTTCATCACTTTACTGCCTCAAAGCAGCAACATCTTGTTTTTATGCTCTTAAACTGATTTTCGGCCCGCAAAGAGACCAATAGTGGATTTTACTAAACAAAACCTTTTTTTCTGTGTTTTCAACCAAAGAAAGTGTCTTAGGACACAATTCTTACAAGTTTGATGACATTAGCATGAATACCTGATGCTTTCATCACTTTACTGCCTCAAAGCAGCAACATCTTGTTTTTATGCTCTTAAACTGATTTTCAGCCCGCAGAGAGACCAATAGTGGATTTTACTAAACAAAACCTTTTTTTTGTGTTTTCAACCAAAGAAAGTGTCTTAGGACACAATTCTTACAAGTTTGATGACATTAGCATGAATACCTGATGCTTTCATCACTTTACTGCCTCAAAGCAGCAACATCTTGTTTTTATGCTCTTAAACTGATTTTCAGCCCGCAGAGAGACCAATAGTGGATTTTACTAAACAAAACCTTTTTTTCTGTTTTCAACCAAAGAAAGTGTCTTAGGACACAATTTACAAGTTTGATGACATTAGCATGAATACCTGATGCTTTCATCACTTTACTGCCTCAAAGCAGCAACATCTTGTTTTTATGCTCTTAAACTGATTTTCAGCCCGCAGAGAGACCAATAGTGGATTTTACTAAACAAAACCTTTTTTCTGGGTTTTCAACCAAAGAAAGTGTCTTAGGACACAATTCTACAAGTTTGATGACATTAGCATGAATACCTGATGCTTTCATCACTTTACTGCCTCAAAGCAGCAACATCTTGTTTTTATGCTCTTAAACTGATTTTCAGCCCGCAGAGAGACCAATAGTGGATTTTACTAAACAAAACCTTTTTTCTGGGTTTTCAACCAAAGAAAGTGTCTTAGGACACAAGTCCTTACAAGTTTGATGACATTAGCATGAATACCTGATGCTTTCATCACTTTACTGCCTCAAAGCAGCAACATCTTGTTTTTATGCTCTTAAACTGATTTTCAGCCCGCAGAGAGACCAATAGTGGATTTTACTAAACAAAACCTTTTTTCTGGGTTTCACAACCAAAGAAAGTGTCTTAGGACACAATTCTACACGTTTGATGACATTAGCATGAATACCTGATGCTTTCATCACTTTACTGCCTCAAAGCAGCAACATCTTGTTTTTATGCTCTTAAACTGATTTTCAGCCCGCAGAGAGACCAATAGTGGATTTTACTAAACAAAACCTTTTTTTCTGGGTTTTCAACCAAAAGAAAGTGTCTTAGGACACAATTTACAAGTTTGATGACATAAGCATGAATACCTGATGCTTTCATCACTTTACTGCCTCAAAGCAGCAACATCTTGTTTTTATGCTCTTAAACTGATTTTCAGCCCGCAGAGAGACCAATAGTGGATTTTACTAAACAAAACTTTTTTTCTGGGTTTTCAACCAAAGAAAGTGTCTTAGGACACAATTTACAAGTTTGATGACATTAGCATGAATACCTGATGCTTTCATCACTTTACTGCCTCAAAGCAGCAACATCTTGTTTTTATGCTCTTAAACTGATTTTCAGCCCGCAGAGAGACCAATAGTGGATTTTACTAAACAAAACCTTTTTTTCTGGGTTTTCAACCAAAGAAAGTGTCTTTAGACACAATTCTTACAAGTTTGATGACATTAGCATGAATACCTGATGCTTTCATCACTTTACTGCCTCAAAGCAGCAACATCTTGTTTTTATGCTCTTAAACTGATTTTCAGCCCGCAGAGAGACCAATAGTGGATTTTACTAAACAAAACCTTTTTTTCTGGGTTTTTCAACCAAAGAAAGTGTCTTAGGACACAATTCTTACAAGTTTGATGACATTAGCATGAATACCTGATGCTTTCATCACTTTACTGCCTCAAAGCAGCAACATCTTGTTTTTATGCTCTTAAACTGATTTTCAGCCCGCAGAGAGACCAATAGTGGATTTTACTAAACAAAACCTTTTTTCTGGTTTTCAACCAAAGAAAGTGTCTTAGGACACAATTTACAAGTTTGATGACATTAGCATGAATACCTGATGCTTTCATCACTTTACTGCCTCAAAGCAGCAACATCTTGTTTTTATGCTCTTAAACTGATTTTCAGCCCGCAGAGAGACCCATAGTGGATTTTACTAAACAAAACTTTTTTTCTGGGTTTTCAACCAAAGAAAGTGTCTTAGGACACAATTCTTACAAGTTTGATGACATTAGCATGAATACCTGATGCTTTCATCACTTTACTGCCTCAAAGCAGCAACATCTTGTTTTTATGCTCTTAAACTGATTTTCAGCCCGCAGAGAGACCAATAGTGGATTTTACTAAACAAAACCTTTTTTTCTGGGTTTTCAACCAAAGAAAGTGTCTTAGGACATAATTCTACAAGTTTGATGACATTAGCATGAATACCTGATGCTTTCATCACTTTACTGCCTCAAAGCAGCAACATCTTGTTTTTATGCTCTTAAACTGATTTTCAGCCCGCAGAGAGACCAATAGTGGATTTTACTAAACAAAACCTTTTTTCTGGTTTTCAACCAAAGAAAGTGTCTTAGGACACAATTTACAAGTTTGATGACATTAGCATGAATACCTGATGCTTTCATCACTTTACTGCCTCAAAGCAGCAACATCTTGTTTTTATGCTCTTAAACTGATTTTCAGCCCGCAGAGAGACCAATAGTGGATTTTACTAAACAAAACCTTTTTTCTGGGTTTTCAACCAAAGAAAGTGTCTTAGGACACAATTTTTACAAGTTTGATGACATTAGCATGAATACCTGATGCTTTCATCACTTTACTGCCTCAAAGCAGCAACATCTTGTTTTTATGCTCTTAAACTGATTTTCAGCCCGCAGAGAGACCAATAGTGGATTTTACTAAACAAAACCTTTTTTTCTGGGTTTTCAACCAAAGAAAGTGTCTTAGGACACAATTCTTACAAGTTTGATGACATTAGCATGAATACCTGATGCTTTCATCACTTTACTGCCTCAAAGCAGCAACATCTTGTTTTTATGCTCTTAAACTGATTTTCAGCCCGCAGAGAGACCAATAGTGGATTTTACTAAACAAAACCTTTTTTCTGGATTTTCAACCAAAGAAAGTGTCTTAGGACACAATTTACAAGTTTGATGACATTAGCATGAATACCTGATGCTTTCATCACTTTACTGCCTCAAAGCAGCAACATCTTGTTTTTATGCTCTTAAACTGATTTTCAGCCCGCAGAGAGACCAATAGTGGATTTTACTAAACAAAACCTTTTTTCTGGGTTTTCAACCAAAGAAAGTGTCTTAGGACACAATTCCTACAAGTTTGATGACATTAGCATGAATACCTGATGCTTTCATCACTTTACTGCCTCAAAGCAGCAACATCTTGTTTTTATGCTCTTAAACTGATTTTCAGCCCGCAGAGAGACCAATAGTGGATTTTACTAAACAAAACCTTTTTTCTGTGTTTTCAACCAAAGAAAGTGTCTTAGGACACAATTTACAAGTTTGATGACATTAGCATGAATACCTGATGCTTTCATCACTTTACTGCCTCAAAGCAGCAACATCTTGTTTTTATGCTCTTAAACTGATTTTCAGCCCGCAGAGAGACCAATAGTGGATTTTACTAAACAAAACCTTTTTTTCTGGGTTTCAACCAAAGAAAGTGTCTTAGGACACAATCTTACAAGTTTGATGACATTAGCATGAATACCTGATGCTTTCATCACTTTACTGCCTCAAAGCAGCAACATCTTGTTTTTATGCTCTTAAACTGATTTTCAGCCCGCAGAGAGACCAATAGTGGATTTTACTAAACAAAACCTTTTTTCTGGGTTTTCAACCAAAGAAAGTGTCTTAGGACACAATTTACAAGTTTGATGACATTAGCATGAATACCTGATGCTTTCATCACTTTACTGCCTCAAAGCAGCAACATCTTGTTTTATGCTCTTAAACTGATTTTCAGCCCGCAGAGAGACCAATAGTGGATTTTACTAAACAAAACCTTTTTTTCTGGTTTTCAACCAAAGAAAGTGTCTTAGGACACAATTTACAAGTTTGATGACATTAGCATGAATACCTGATGCTTTCATCACTTTACTGCCTCAAAGCAGCAACATCTTGTTTTTATGCTCTTAAACTGATTTTCAGCCCGCAGAGAGACCAATAGTGGATTTTACTAAACAAAACCTTTTTTTCTGGTGTTTTCAACCAAAGAAAGTGTCTTAGGACACAATTTACAAGTTTGATGACATTAGCATGAATACCTGATGCTTTCATCACTTTACTGCCTCAAAGCAGCAACATCTTGTTTTTATGCTCTTAAACTGATTTTCAGCCCGCAGAGAGACCAATAGTGGATTTTACTAAACAAAACCTTTTTTCTGGTTTTTCAACCAAAGAAAGTGTCTTAGGACACAATTCTACAAGTTTGATGACATTAGCATGAATACCTGATGCTTTCATCACTTTTACTGCCTCAAAGCAGCAACATCTTGTTTTTATGCTCTTAAACTGATTTTCAGCCCGCAGAGAGACCAATAGTGGATTTTACTAAACAAAACCTTTTTTCTGTGTTTTCTGCCAAAGTAAGTGTCTTAGGACACAATTCTTACAAGTTTGATGACATTAGCATGAATACCTGATGCTTTCATCACTTTACTGCCTCAAAGCAGCAACATCTTGTTTTTATGCTCTTAAACTGATTTTCAGCCCGCAGAGAGACCAATAGTGGATTTTACTAAACAAAACCTTTTTTCTGGCTATCTACCAAAGACAGTCTCTTACGTCACAAATTTTACAAGTTTGATGACATTAGCATGAATACCTGATGCTTTCATCACTTTACTGCCTCAAAGCAGCAACATCTTGTTTTTATGCTCTTAAACTGATTTTCAGCCCGCAGAGAGACCAATAGTGGATTTTACTAAACAAAACCTTTTTTCTGGTTTTCAACCAAAGAAAGTGTCTTAGGACACATTTTACAAGTTTGATGACATTAGCATGAATACCTGATGCTTTCATCACTTTACTGCCTCAAAGCAGCAACATCTTGTTTTTATGCTCTTAAACTGATTTTCAGCCCGCAGAGAGACCAATAGTGGATTTTACTAAACAAAACCTTTTTTTCTGGGTTTTCAACCAAAGAAAGTGTCTTAGGACACAATTCTACAAGTTTGATGACATTAGCATGAATACCTGATGCTTTCATCACTTTACTGCCTCAAAGCAGCAACATCTTGTTTTTATGCTCTTAAACTGATTTTCAGCCCGCAGAGAGACCAATAGTGGATTTTACTAAACAAAACCTTTTTTCTGGGTTTTCAACCAAAGAAAGTGTCTTAGGACACAATTTACAAGTTTGATGACATTAGCATGAATACCTGATGCTTTCATCACTTTACTGCCTCAAAGCAGCAACATCTTGTTTTTATGCTCTTAAACTGATTTTCAGCCCGCAGAGAGACCAATAGTGGATTTTACTAAACAAAACCTTTTTTTCTGGGTTTTCAACCAAAGAAAGTGTCTTAGGACAATTCTTACAAGTTTGATGACATTAGCATGAATACCTGATGCTTTCATCACTTTACTGCCTCAAAGCAGCAACATCTTGTTTTTATGCTCTTAAACTGATTTTCAGCCCGCAGAGAGACCAATAGTGGATTTTACTAAACAAAACCTTTTTTTCTGGATTTCAACCAAAGAAAGTGTCTTAGGACACAATTCTACAAGTTTGATGACATTTGCATGAATACCTGATGCTTTCATCACTTTACTGCCTCAAAGCAGCAACATCTTGTTTTTATGCTCTTAAACTGATTTTCAGCCCGCAGAGAGACCAATAGTGGATTTTACTAAACAAAACCTTTTTTTCTGGTTTTCAACCAAAGAAAGTGTCTTAGGACAATTTCTACAAGTTTGATGACATTAGCATGAATACCTGATGCTTTCATCACTTTACTGCCTCAAAGCAGCAACATCTTGTGTTTTATGCTCTTAAACTGATTTTCAGCCCGCAGAGAGACCAATAGTGGATTTTACTAAACAAAACCTTTTTTCTGGGTTTTCAACCAAAGAAAGTGTCTTAGGACACAATCTACAAGTTTGATGACATCAGCATGACTCCCTGATGCTTTCATCACTTTACTGCCTCAAAGCAGCAACATCTTGTTTTTATGCTCTTAAACTGATTTTCAGCCCGCAGAGAGACCAATAGTGGATTTTACTAAACAAAACCTTTTTTTCTGGGTTTTCAACCAAAGAAAGTGTCATAGGACACAATTTTACAAGTTTGATGACATTAGCATGAATACCTGATGCTTTCATCACTTTACTGCCTCAAAGCAGCAACATCTTTGTTTTATGCTCTTAAACTGATTTTCAGCCCGCAGAGAGACCAATAGTGGATTTTACTAAACAAAACCTTTTTTTCTGGTTTTCAACCAAAGAAAGTGTCTTAGGACACAATTCTTACAAGTTTGATGACATTAGCATGAATACCTGATGCTTTCATCACTTTACTGCCTCAAAGCAGCAACATCTTGTTTTTATGCTCTTAAACTGATTTTCAGCCCGCAGAGAGACCAATAGTGGATTTTACTAAACAAAACCTTTTTTGGGTCTGGTTTTCAACCAAAGAAAGTGTCTTAGGACACAATTTACAAGTTTGATGACATTAGCATGAATACCTGATGCTTTCATCACTTTACTGCCTCAAAGCAGCAACATCTTGTTTTTATGCTCTTAAACTGATTTTCAGCCCGCAGAGAGACCAATAGTGGATTTTACTAAACAAAACCTTTTTTTCTGGTTTCAACCAAAGAAAGTGTCTTAGGACACAATTCTACAAGTTTGATGACATTAGCATGAATACCTGATGCTTTCATCACTTTACTGCCTCAAAGCAGCAACATCTTGTTTTTATGCTCTTAAACTGATTTTCAGCCCGCAGAGAGACCAATAGTGGATTTTACTAAACAAAACCTTTTTTTCTGGTTTTCAACCAAAGAAAGTGTCTTAGGACACAATTCTTACAAGTTTGATGACATTAGCATGAATACCTGATGCTTTCATCACTTTACTGCCTCAAAGCAGCAACATCTTGTTTTTATGCTCTTAAACTGATTTTCAGCCCGCAGAGAGACCAATAGTGGATTTTACTAAACAAAACCTTTTTTTCTGGTTTTCAACCAAAGAAAGTGTCTTAGGACACAATTCTTACAAGTTTGATGACATTAGCATGAATACCTGATGCTTTCATCACTTTACTGCCTCAAAGCAGCAACATCTTGTTTTTATGCTCTTAAACTGATTTTCAGCCCGCAGAGAGACCAATAGTGGATTTTACTAAACAAAACCTTTTTTTCTGGTTTTCAACCAAAGAAAGTGTCTTAGGACACAATTCTTACAAGTTTGATGACATTAGCATGAATACCTGATGCTTTCATCACTTTACTGCCTCAAAGCAGCAACATCTTGTTTTTATGCTCTTAAACTGATTTTCAGCCCGCAGAGAGACCAATAGTGGATTTTACTAAACAAAACCTTTTTTTTCTGTGTTTTCAACCAAAGAAAGTGTCTTAGGACACAATTCTTACAAGTTTGATGACATTAGCATGAATACCTGATGCTTTCATCACTTTACTGCCTCAAAGCAGCAACATCTTGTTTTTATGCTCTTAAACTGATTTTCAGCCCGCAGAGAGACCAATAGTGGATTTTACTAAACAAAACCATTTTTTCTGGTTTTCAACCAAAGAAAGTGTCTTAGGACACAATTCTTACAAGTTTGATGACATTAGCATGAATACCTGATGCTTTCATCACTTTACTGCCTCAAAGCAGCAACATCTTGTTTTTATGCTCTTAAACTGATTTTCAGCCCGCAGAGAGACCAATAGTGGATTTTACTAAACAAAACCTTTTTTCTGGGTTTTTCAACCAAAGAAAGTGTCTTAGGACACAATTCTACAAGTTTGATGACATTAGCATGAATACCTGATGCTTTCATCACTTTACTGCCTCAAAGCAGCAACATCTTGTTTTTATGCTCTTAAACTGATTTTCAGCCCGCAGAGAGACCAATAGTGGATTTTACTAAACAAAACCTTTTTTTCTGGTTTTCAACCAAAGAAAGTGTCTTAGGACACAATTCAAGGATCTCATTTTTTGATGACATTAGCATGAATACCTGATGCTTTCATCACTTTACTGCCTCAAAGCAGCAACATCTTGTTTTTATGCTCTTAAACTGATTTTCAGCCCGCAAAGAGACCAATAGTGGATTTTACTAAACAAAACCTTTTTTTCTGTGTTTTCAACCAAAGAAAGTGTCTTAGGACACAATTCTAAGTTTGATGACATTAGCATGAATACCTGATGCTTTCATCACTTTACTGCCTCAAAGCAGCAACATCTTGTTTTTATGCTCTTAAACTGATTTTCAGCCCGCAGAGAGACCAATAGTGGATTTTACTAAACAAAACCTTTTTTTCTGGTTTTTCAACCAAAGAAAGTGTCTTAGGACACAAGTCTTCTACACAAGTTTGATGACATTAGCATGAATACCTGATGCTTTCATCACTTTACTGCCTCAAAGCAGCAACATCTTGTTTTTATGCTCTTAAACTGATTTTCAGCCCGCAGAGAGACCAATAGTGGATTTTACTAAACAAAACCTTTTTTTCTGTGTTTTCAACCAAAGAAAGTGTCTTAGGACACAATTCTTACAAGTTTGATGACATTAGCATGAATACCTGATGCTTTCATCACTTTACTGCCTCAAAGCAGCAACATCTTGTTTTTATGCTCTTAAACTGATTTTCAGCCCGCAGAGAGACCAATAGTGGATTTTACTAAACAAAACCTTTTTTTCTGGGTTTTCAACCAAAGAAAGTGTCTTAGGACACAATTTACAAGTTTGATGACATTAGCATGAATACCTGATGCTTTCATCACTTTACTGCCTCAAAGCAGCAACATCTTGTTTTTATGCTCTTAAACTGATTTTCAGCCCGCAGAGAGACCAATAGTGGATTTTACTAAACAAAACCTTTTTTCTGGTTTTCAACCAAAGAAAGTGTCTTAGGACACAATTTACAAGTTTGATGACATAAGCATGAATACCTGATGCTTTCATCACTTTACTGCCTCAAAGCAGCAACATCTTGTTTTTATGCTCTTAAACTGATTTTCAGCCCGCAGAGAGACCACAATAGTGGATTTTACTAAACAAAAACCTTTTTTCTGTTTTCAACCAAAGAAAGTGTCTTAGGACACAATTCTTACAAGTTTGATGACATTAGCATGAATACCTGATGCTTTCATCACTTTACTGCCTCAAAGCAGCAACATCTTGTTTTTATGCTCTTAAACTGATTTTCAGCCCGCAGAGAGACCAATAGTGGATTTTACTAAACAAAACCTTTTTTCTGGGTTTTCAACCAAAGAAAGTGTCTTAGGACACAATTCTTACAAGTTTGATGACATTAGCATGAATACCTGATGCTTTCATCACTTTACTGCCTCAAAGCAGCAACATCTTGTTTTTATGCTCTTAAACTGATTTTCAGCCCGCAGAGAGACCAATAGTGGATTTTACTAAACAAAACCTTTTTTCTGGGTTTTCAACCAAAGAAAGTGTCTTAGGACACAATTTACAAGTTTGATGACATTAGCATGAATACCTGATGCTTTCATCACTTTACTGCCTCAAAGCAGCAACATCTTGTTTTTATGCTCTTAAACTGATTTTCAGCCCGCAGAGAGACCAATAGTGGATTTTACTAAACAAAACCTTTTTTTCTGGTTTTCAACCAAAGAAAGTGTCTTAGGACACAACTTACAAGTTTGATGACATTAGCATGAATACCTGATGCTTTCATCACTTTACTGCCTCAAAGCAGCAACATCTTGTTTTTATGCTCTTAAACTGATTTTCAGCCCGCAGAGAGACCAATAGTGGATTTTACTAAACAAAACCTTTTTTCTGGGTTTTTCAACCAAAGAAAGTGTCTTAGGACACAATTTACAAGTTTGATGACATTAGCATGAATACCTGATGCTTTCATCACTTTACTGCCTCAAAGCAGCAACATCTTGTTTTTATGCTCTTAAACTGATTTTCAGCCCGCAGAGAGACCAATAGTGGATTTTACTAAACAAAACCTTTTTTTCTGGGTTTTCAACCAAAGAAAGTGTCTTAGGACACAATTTACAAGTTTGATGACATTAGCATGAATACCTGATGCTTTCATCACTTTACTGCCTCAAAGCAGCAACATCTTGTTTTTATGCTCTTAAACTGATTTTCAGCCCGCAGAGAGACCAATAGTGGATTTTACTAAACAAAACTTTTTTCTGGTTTTCAACCAAAGAAAGTGTCTTAGGACACAATTTACAAGTTTGATGACATTAGCATGAATACCTGATGCTTTCATCACTTTACTGCCTCAAAGCAGCAACATCTTGTTTTTATGCTCTTAAACTGATTTTCAGCCCGCAGAGAGACCAATAGTGGATTTTACTAAACAAAACCTTTTTTCTGGGTTTTCAACCAAAGGAAGTGTCTTAGGACACAATTTTACAAGTTTGATGACATTAGCATGAATACCTGATGCTTTCATCACTTTACTGCCTCAAAGCAGCAACATCTTGTTTTTATGCTCTTAAACTGATTTTCAGCCCGCAGAGAGACCAATAGTGGATTTTACTAAACAAAACCTTTTTTTTCTGTGTTTTCAACCAAAGAAAGTGTCTTAGGACACAAGTCTTACAAGTTTGATGACATTAGCATGAATACCTGATGCTTTCATCACTTTACTGCCTCAAAGCAGCAACATCTTGTTTTTATGCTCTTAAACTGATTTTCAGCCCGCAGAGAGACCAATAGTGGATTTTACTAAACAAAACCTTTTTTCTGGGTTTTCAACCAAAGAAAGTGTCTTAGGACACAATCCTACAAGTTTGATGACATTAGCATGAATACCTGATGCTTTCATCACTTTACTGCCTCAAAGCAGCAACATCTTGTTTTTATGCTCTTAAACTGATTTTCAGCCCGCAGAGAGACCAATAGTGGATTTTACTAAACAAAACTTTTTTTCTGGGTTTTCAACCAAAGAAAGTGTCTTAGGACACAATCTTACAAGTTTGATGACATTAGCATGAATACCTGATGCTTTCATCACTTTACTGCCTCAAAGCAGCAACATCTTGTTTTTATGCTCTTAAACTGATTTTCAGCCCGCAGAGAGACCAATAGTGGATTTTACTAAACAAAACCTTTTTTTCTGGTTTTCAACCAAAGAAAGTGTCTTAGGACACAATTCTACAAGTTTGATGACATTAGCATGAATACCTGATGCTTTCATCACTTTACTGCCTCAAAGCAGCAACATCTTGTTTTTATGCTCTTAAACTGATTTTCAGCCCGCAGAGAGACCAATAGTGGATTTTACTAAACAAAACCTTTTTTTCTGGGTTTTCAACCAAAGAAAGTGTCTTAGGACACAATTCTACAAGTTTGATGACATTAGCATGAATACCTGATGCTTTCATCACTTTACTGCCTCAAAGCAGCAACATCTTGTTTTTATGCTCTTAAACTGATTTTCAGCCCGCAGAGAGACCAATAGTGGATTTTACTAAACAAAACCTTTTTTCTGGTTTTCAACCAAAGAAAGTGTCTTAGGACACAATTTTACAAGTTTGATGACATTAGCATGAATACCTGATGCTTTCATCACTTTTACTGCCTCAAAGCAGCAACATCTTGTTTTTATGCTCTTAAACTGATTTTCAGCCCGCAGAGAGACCAATAGTGATTTTATTTTACTAAACAAAACCTTTTTTTCTGGTTTTCAACCAAAGAAAGTGTCTTAGGACACAATTCTACAAGTTTGATGACATTAGCATGAATACCTGATGCTTTCATCACTTTACTGCCTCAAAGCAGCAACATCTTGTTTTTATGCTCTTAAACTGATTTTCAGCCCGCAGAGAGACCAATAGTGGATTTTACTAAACAAAACCTTTTTTCTCTTTTTTCAACCAAAGAAAGTGTCTTAGGACACAATTCTACAAGTTTGATGACATTAGCATGAATACCTGATGCTTTCATCACTTTACTGCCTCAAAGCAGCAACATCTTGTTTTTATGCTCTTAAACTGATTTTCAGCCCGCAGAGAGACCAATAGTGGATTTTACTAAACAAAACCTTTTTTCTGGGTTTTCAACCAAAGAAAGTGTCTTAGGACACAATTTACAAGTTTGATGACATTAGCATGAATACCTGATGCTTTCATCACTTTACTGCCTCAAAGCAGCAACATCTTGTTTTTATGCTCTTAAACTGATTTTCAGCCCGCAGAGAGACCAATAGTGGATTTTACTAAACAAAACCTTTTTTCTGTTTTCAACCAAAGAAAGTGTCTTAGGACACAATTCTTACAAGTTTGATGACATTAGCATGAATACCTGATGCTTTCATCACTTTACTGCCTCAAAGCAGCAACATCTTGTTTTTATGCTCTTAAACTGATTTTCAGCCCGCAGAGAGACCAATAGTGGATTTTACTAAACAAAACCTTTTTTTCTGGGTTTTCAACCAAAGAAAGTGTCTTAGGACACAATTCTTACAAGTTTGATGACATTAGCATGAATACCTGATGCTTTCATCACTTTACTGCCTCAAAGCAGCAACATCTTGTTTTTATGCTCTTAAACTGATTTTCAGCCCGCAGAGAGACCAATAGTGGATTTTACTAAACAAAACCTTTTTTCTGGGTTTTCAACCAAAGAAAGTGTCTTAGGACACATATCTTACAAGTTTGATGACATTAGCATGAATACCTGATGCTTTCATCACTTTACTGCCTCAAAGCAGCAACATCTTGTTTTTATGCTCTTAAACTGATTTTCAGCCCGCAGAGAGACCAATAGTGGATTTTACTAAACAAAACCTTTTTTCTGGGTTTTCAACCAAAGAAAGTGTCTTAGGACACAATTCTTACAAGTTTGATGACATTAGCATGAATACCTGATGCTTTCATCACTTTACTGCCTCAAAGCAGCAACATCTTGTTTTTATGCTCTTAAACTGATTTTCAGCCCGCAGAGAGACCAATAGTGGATTTTACTAAACAAAACCTTTTTTTCTGGGTTTTCAACCAAAGAAAGTGTCTTAGGACACAATTCTTACAAGTTTGATGACATTAGCATGAATACCTGATGCTTTCATCACTTTACTGCCTCAAAGCAGCAACATCTTGTTTTTATGCTCTTAAACTGATTTTCAGCCCGCAGAGAGACCAATAGTGGATTTTACTAAACAAAACCTTTTTTTCTGGTTTTCAACCAAAGAAAGTGTCTTAGGACACAATTTTACAAGTTTGATGACATTAGCATGAATACCTGATGCTTTCATCACTTTTACTGCCTCAAAGCAGCAACATCTTGTTTTTATGCTCTTAAACTGATTTTCAGCCCGCAGAGAGACCAATAGTGGATTTTACTAAACAAAACCTTTTTTCTGGTTTTCAACCAAAGAAAGTGTCTTAGGACACAATTCTTACAAGTTTGATGACATTAGCATGAATACCTGATGCTTTCATCACTTTACTGCCTCAAAGCAGCAACATCTTGTTTTTATGCTCTTAAACTGATTTTCAGCCCGCAGAGAGACCAATAGTGGATTTTACTAAACAAAACCTTTTTTCTGGGTTTTCAACCAAAGAAAGTGTCTTAGGACACAATTCTTACAAGTTTGATGACATTAGCATGAATACCTGATGCTTTCATCACTTTACTGCCTCAAAGCAGCAACATCTTGTTTTTATGCTCTTAAACTGATTTTCAGCCCGCAGAGAGACCAATAGTGGATTTTACTAAACAAAACCTTTTTTTCTGGGTTTTCAACCAAAGAAAGTGTCTTAGGACACAATTCTTACAAGTTTGATGACATTAGCATGAATACCTGATGCTTTCATCACTTTACTGCCTCAAAGCAGCAACATCTTGTTTTTATGCTCTTAAACTGATTTTCAGCCCGCAGAGAGACCAATAGTGGATTTTACTAAACAAAACCTTTTTTTCTGGTTTTCAACCAAAGAAAGTGTCTTAGGACACAATTTACAAGTTTGATGACATTAGCATGAATACCTGATGCTTTCATCACTTTACTGCCTCAAAGCAGCAACATCTTGTTTTTATGCTCTTAAACTGATTTTCAGCCCGCAGAGAGACCAATAGTGGATTTTACTAAACAAAACCTTTTTTCTGGTTTTCAACCAAAGAAAGTGTCTTAGGACACAATTCTTACAAGTTTGATGACATTAGCATGAATACCTGATGCTTTCATCATTTTACTGCCTCAAAGCAGCAACATCTTGTTTTTATGCTCTTAAACTGATTTTCAGCCCGCAGAGAGACCAATAGTGGATTTTACTAAACAAAACCTTTTTTCTGTTTTCAACCAAAGAAAGTGTCTTAGGACACAATTCTTACAAGTTTGATGACATTAGCATGAATACCTGATGCTTTCATCACTTTACTGCCTCAAAGCAGCAACATCTTGTTTTTATGCTCTTAAACTGATTTTCAGCCCGCAGAGAGAACAAAAGTGGATTTTACTAAACAAAACCTTTTTTTCTGTGTTTTCAACCAAAGAAAGTGTCTTTGGACATAATTCTTACAAGTTTGATGACATTAGCATGAATACCTGATGCTTTCATCACTTTACTGACTCAAAGCAGCAACATCTTGTTTTTATGCTCTTGAACTCATTTTCAGCCCGCAGAGAGACCAATAGTGGATTTTACTAAACAAAACCTTTTTTTCTGGTTTTCAACCAAAGAAAGTGTCTTAGGACACAATTTTACAAGTTTGATGACATTAGCATGAATACCTGATGCTTTCATCACTTTACTGCCTCAAAGCAGCAACATCTTGTTTTTATGCTCTTAAACTGATTTTCAGCCCGCAGAGAGACCAATAGTGAATATTACTAAACAAAACCTTTTTTTCTGGTTTTCAACCAAAGAAAGTGTCTTAGGACACAATTACAAGTTTGATGACATTAGCATGAATACCTGATGCTTTCATCACTTTACTGCCTCAAAGCAGCAACATCTTGTTTTTATGCTCTTAAACTGATTTTCAGCCCGCAGAGAGACCAATAGTGGATTTTACTAAACAAAACCTTTTTTTCTGGTTTTCAACCAAAGAAAGTGTCTTAGGACACAATTCTAAGTTTGATGACATTAGCATGAATACCTGATGCTTTCATCACTTTTACTGCCTCAAAGCAGCAACATCTTGTTTTTATGCTCTTAAACTGATTTTCAGCCCGCAGAGAGACCAATAGTGGATTTTACTAAACAAAACCTTTTTTTCTGTGTTTTCAACCAAATAAAGTGTCTTAGGACACAATTCTACAAGTTTGATGACATTAGCATGAATACCTGATGCTTTCATCACTTTACTGACCCAAAGCAGCAACATCTTGTTTTTATGCTCTTAAAGTGATTTTCAGCCCGCAGAGAGACCAATAGTGGATTTTACTAAACAAAACCTTTTTTTCTGGGTTTTTCAACCAAAGAAAGTGTCTTAGGACACAATTCTTACAAGTTTGATGACATTAGCATGAATACCTGATGCTTTCATCACTTTACTGCCTCAAAGCAGCAAACATCTTGTTTTTATGCTCTAAACTGATTTTCAGCCCGCAGAGAGACCAATAGTGGATTTTACTAAACAAAACCTTTTTTCTGGGTTTTCAACCAAAGAAAGTGTCTTAGGACACAATTCTACAAGTTTGATGACATTAGCATGAATACCTGATGCTTTCATCACTTTACTGCCTCAAAGCAGCAACATCTTGTTTTTATGCTCTTAAACTGATTTTCAGCCCGCAGAGAGACCAATAGTGGATTTTACTAAACAAAACTTTTTTCTGGTTTTCAACCAAAGAAAGTGTCCTAGGACATTAATCTTACAAGTTTGATGACATTAGCATGAATACCTGATGCTTTCATCACTTTACTGCCTCAAAGCAGCAACATCTTGTTTTTATGCTCTTAAAGTGATTTTTCACCCGCAGAGAGGCCAATAGTGGATTTTACTAAACAAAACCTTTTTTCTGGTTTTCAACCAAAGAAAGTGTCTTAGGACACAATTCTTACAAGTTTGATGACATTAGCATGAATACCTGATGCTTTCATCACTTTACTGCCTCAAAGCAGCAACATCTTGTTTTTATGCTCTTAAACTGATTTTCAGCCCGCAGAGAGACCAATAGTGGATTTTACTAAACAAAACCTTTTTTTCTGGTTTTCAACCAAAGAAAGTGTCTTAGGACACAATTCTACAAGTTTGATGACATTAGCATGAATACCTGATGCTTTCATCACTTTACTGCCTCAAAGCAGCAACATCTTGTTTTTATGCTCTTAAACTGATTTTCAGCCCGCAGAGAGACCAATAGTGGATTTTACTAAACAAAACCTTTTTTCTGGTTCAACCAAAGAAAGTGTCTTAGGACACAATTTACAAGTTTGATGACATTAGCATGAATACCTGATGCTTTCATCACTTTACTGCCTCAAAGCAGCAACATCTTGTTTTTATGCTCTTAAACTGATTTTCAGCCCGCAGAGAGACCAATAGTGGATTTTACTAAACAAAACCTTTTTTTTCTGGGTTTTCAACCAAAGAAAGTGTCTTAGGACATAATTCTTACAAGTTTGATGACATTAGCATGAATACCTGATGCTTTCATCACTTTACTGCCTCAAAGCAGCAACATCTTGTTTTTATGCTCTTAAACTGATTTTCAGCCCGCAGAGAGACCAATAGTGGATTTTACTAAACAAAACCTTTTTTTCTGGTTTTCAACCAAAGAAAGTGTCTTAGGACACAATTTACAAGTTTGATGACATTAGCATGAATACCTGATGCTTTCATCACTTTACTGCCTCAAAGCAGCAACATCTTGTTTTTATGCTCTTAAACTGATTTTCAGCCCGCAGAGAGACCAATAGTGGATTTTACTAAACAAAACCCTTTTTTCTGGTTTTCAACCAAAGAAAGTGTCTTAGGACACAATTCTTACAAGTTTGATGACATTAGCATGAATACCTGATGCTTTCATCACTTTACTGCCTCAAAGCAGCAACATCTTGTTTTTATGCTCTTAAACTGATTTTCAGCCCGCAGAGAGACCAATAGTGGATTTTACTAAACAAAACCTTTTTTTCTGGTTTTAACCAAAGAAAGTGTCTTAGGACACAATTTACACAAGTTTGATGACATTAGCATGAATACCTGATGCTTTCATCACTTTACTGCCTCAAAGCAGCAACATCTTGTTTTTATGCTCTTAAACTGATTTTCAGCCCGCAGAGAGACCAATAGTGGATTTTACTAAACAAAACCTTTTTTCTGGGTTTTCAACCAAAGAAAGTGTCTTAGGACACAATTCTTACAAGTTTGATGACATTAGCATGAATACCTGATGCTTTCATCACTTTACTGCCTCAAAGCAGCAACATCTTGTTTTTATGCTCTTAAACTGATTTTCAGCCCGCAGAGAGACCAATAGTGGATTTTACTAAACAAAACCTTTTTTTCTGGTTTTCAACGAAAGAAAGTAACTTAGGACACAATTCTTACAAGTTGATGATGACATTAGCATGAATACCTGATGCTTTCATCACTTTACTGCCTCAAAGCAGCAACATCTTGTTTTTATGCTCTTAAACTGATTTTCAGCCCGCAGAGAGACCAATAGTGGATTTTACTAAACAAAACCTTTTTTCTGTGTTTTCAACCAAAGAAAGTGTCTTAGGACACAATTCTTACAAGTTTGATGACATTAGCATGAATACCTGATGCTTTCATCACTTTACTGCCTCAAAGCAGCAACATCTTGTTTTTATGCTCTTAAACTGATTTTCAGCCCGCAGAGAGACCAATAGTGGATTTTACTAAACAAAACCTTTTTTCTGGTGTTTTCAACCAAAGAAAGTGTCTTAGGACACAATTCTTACAAGTTTGATGACATTAGCATGAATACCTGATGCTTTCATCACTTTACTGCCTCAAAGCAGCAACATCTTGTTTTTATGCTCTTAAACTGATTTTCAGCCCGCAGAGAGACCAATAGTGGATTTACTAAACAAAAACCTTTTTTCTGGTTTTCAACCAAAGAAAGTGTCTTAGGACACAATTTCTTACAAGTTTGATGACATTAGCATGAATACCTGATGCTTTCATCACTTTACTGCCTCAAAGCAGCAACATCTTGTTTTTATGCTCTTAAACTGATTTTCAGCCCGCAGA
>JAYMGU010000438.1:0-21798 GCA_036178185.1 Liparis tanakae | reverse complement strand
TTTTTTCATAATAAATTAATATTGAAAGTATCTTTTTTTTTTTTTCAAATGATAAAGTGCAACGCCGACTGCGTTTTTGGAGGAATAAGTTAAAAGAGCTTACAGCACCTGGTATTCCCAGGCGTCTCCCATCCAAGTACTAACCAGGCCCGACTCTGCTTAGCTTCCGAGATCTGACGAGATCGGGCCACCAGACTGGTGTGGTCAGAGGCAATATTTGCTGCCACTTTGCTTTTTTAAATCTATCAATATGTTTTTTTTTTTCATATACATTAATATTGAAAGTATCTCTTTTTTTTTTTTTTTCTCAAATGATAAAAGTGCAACGCCGACTGCTTTTTGGAGGAATAAGAAGAGCTTACAGCACCTGGTATTCCCAGGCGGTCTCCCATCCAAGTACTAACCAGGCCCGACTCTGCTTAGCTTCCGAGATCTGACGAGATCGGGCCACCAGACTGGTGTGGCCGTAGGCAATATTTGCTGCCACGCTTTGCTTTTTTAAATCTATCAATATGTTTTTTTCATTTCATAATACATTAATATTGAAAGTATCTTTTTTTTTTTTTTTTCAAATGATAAAAGTGCAACGTCGACTGCTTTTTGAGGAATAAGTTAAAGAGCTTACAGCACCTGGTATTCCCAGGCGGTCTCCCATCCAAGTACTAACCAGGCCCGACTCTGCTTAGCTTCCGAGATCTGACGAGATCGGGCCACCAGACTGGTGTGGCCGAGGCAATATTTGCTGCCACGCTTTGCTTTTTTAAATCTATCAATATGTTTTTTGTCATTTCATGATACATTAATAAAGTATCTCTTTTTTTTTTTTTCTCAAATGATAAAAGTGCAACGCCGACTGCGTTTTGGAGGAATAAGTTAAAGAGCTTACAGCACCTGGTATTCCCAGGCGGTCCCATCCAAGTACTAACCAGGCCCGACTCTGCTTAGCTTCCGAGATCTGACGAGATCGGGCGCCACCAGACTGGTGTGGCCAGAGGCAATATTTCCAGCCACGCTTTGCTTTTTTAAATCTATCAATATGTTTTTTGTCATTTCATAATACATTAATATTGAAAGTATCTCGTTTTTTTTTTTTTCTCAAATGATAAAAGTGCAACGCCGACTGCGTTTTGGAGAATAAGTTAAAGAGCTTACAGCACCTGGTATTCCCAGGCGGTCTCCCATCCAAGTACTAACCAGGCCCGACTCTGCTTAGCTTCCGAGATCTGACGAGATCGGGCTTTACCAGACTGGTTTGGCCGCAGTCAATATTTGCTTCCACGTTTCGCTTTTTTAAATCTATCAATATCTTTCTTTGTCATTTCATGATACATTAATATTGAAAGTATCTTTTTTTTTTTTTTCTCAAATGATAAAAGTGCAACGCCGACTGCATTTTTGGAGGAATAAGTTAAAGAGCTTACAGCACCTGGTATTCCCAGGCGGTCTCCCATCCAAGTACTAACCAGGCCCGACTCTGCTTAGCTTCCGAGATCTGACGAGATCGGAGGCCACCAGACTGGTGTGGCCGAGGCAATATTTGCTGCCACGCTTTTGCTTTTTTAAATCTATCAATATGTTTTTTTTTTCATAATACATTAATATTGAAAGTATCTCTTTTTTTTTTCTTTCAAATGATAAAAGTGCAACGTCGACTGCGTTTTTGGAGGAATAAGTTAAAGAGCTTACAGCACCTGGTATTCCCAGGCGGTCTCCCATCCAAGTACTAACCAGGCCCGACTCTGCTTAGCTTCCGAGATCTGACGAGATCGGGGTCACCAGACTGGTGTGGCCAGAGGCAATATTTGCTGCCACTTTTGCTTTTTTTAAATCTATCAATATGTTTTTTGTCATTTCATAATAAATTAATATTGAAAGTATCTCTTTTTTTTTTTCTCAAATGATAAAAGTGCAACGTCGACTGCTTTTTGAGGAATAAGTTAAAGAGCTTACAGCACCTGGTATTCCCAGGCGGTCTCCCATCCAAGTACTAACCAGGCCCGACTCTGCTTAGCTTCCGAGATCTGACGAGATCGGGCGTCACCAGACTGGTGTGGCCAGAGGCAATATTTGCTGCCACGCTTTTGTTTTTTTAAATCTATCAATATGTTTTTTTTTTCATAATACATTAATATTGAAAGTATCTCTTTTTTTTTTTCTCAAATGATAAAAGTGCAACGCCGACCGCGGTTTGGAGGAATAAGTTAAAGAGCTTACAGCACCTGGTATTCCCAGGCGGTCTCCCATCCAAGTACTAACCAGGCCCGACTCTGCTTAGCTTCCGAGATCTGACGAGATCGGGCGTCACCAGACTGGTGTGGCTGTGAGGCAATATTTGCTGCCACGCTTTTGCTTTTTTAAATCTATCAATATGTTTTTTTGTCATTTCATAATACATTAATATTGAAAGTATCTCTTTTTTTTTTTTTCTCAAATGATAAAAGTGCAACGCCGACTGCTTTTGAGGAATAAGTTAAAGAGCTTACAGCACCTGGTATTCCCAGGCGGTCTCCCATCCAAGTACTAACCAGGCCCGACTCTGCTTAGCTTCCGAGATCTGACGAGATGCGTCACCAGACTGGTGTGGCCGAGGCAATATTTCCTGCCACTTTTGCTTTTTTAAATCTATCAATATGTTTTTTTTCATAATTCATGATACATTAATATTGAAAGTATCTCTTTTTTTTTTTTTCTCAAATNATAAAAGTGCAACGTCGACTGCGTTTTTGGAGGAATAAGTTAAAGAGCTTACAGCACCTGGTATTCCCAGGCGGTCTCCCATCCAAGTACTAACCAGGCCCGACTCTGCTTAGCTTCCGAGATCTGACGAGATCGGGCGCACCAGACTGGTGTGGTCAGAGGCAATATTTGCTGCCACGCTTTTGCTTTTTTAAATCTATCAATATGTTTTTTTTTTTCATAATACATTAATATTGAAAGTATCTCGTTTTTTTTTCTTTTCAAATGATAAAGTGCAGTGCAACGTCGATCATGCTTTGAGGAATAAGTTAAAGAGCTTACAGCACCTGGTATTCCCAGGCGGTCTCCCATCCAAGTACTAACCAGGCCCGACTCTGCTTTAGCTTCCGAGATCTGACGAGATCGCGCCACACCAGACTGGTGTGGCCGTAAGGCAATTTGCTGCCACGCTTGCTGCTTTTTTTAAATCTATCAATATGTTTTTTTGTCATTTCATGATACATTAATATTGAAAGTATCTCTTTTTTTTTTCTCTCAAATGATAAAAGTGCAACGTCGACATGCTTTTGGAGGAATAAGTTAAAGAGCTTACAGCACCTGGTATTCCCAGGCGGTCTCATCCAAGTACTAACCAGGCCCGACTCTGCTTAGCTTCCGAGATCTGACGAGATTGCGCGTCACCAGACTGTTGTGGCCGTAGGCAATATTTGCTGCCACGCTTTGCTTTTTTAAATCTATCAATATGTTTTTTTTTCATAATAAATTAATATTGAAAGTATTTTTTTTTTTTTTCTCAAATGATAAAAGTGCAACGTCGACTGCGTTTTGGAGGAATAAGTTAAAGAGCTTACAGCACCTGGTATTCCCAGGCGGTCTCCCATCCAAGTACTAACCAGGCCCGACTCTGCTTAGCTTCCGAGATCTGACGAGATCGCGTCACCAGACTGGTGTGGCCAGAGGCAATATTTCCTGCCACGCTTTTGCTTTTTAAATCTATCAATATGTTTTTTTTCATTTCATGATATAACATTAATGTTGAAAGTATCTCGTTTTTTTTTTTTTCTCAAATGATAAAAGTGCAACGTCGATCATGCTTTTGGAGGAATAAGTTAAAGAGCTTACAGCACCTGGTATTCCCAGTCGGTCTCCCATCCAAGTACTAACCAGGCCCGACTCTGCTTAGCTTCCGAGATCTGACGAGATCGGGCGTCACCAGACTGGTGTGGCCGTAGGCAATATTTGCTGCCACGCTTTGCTTTTTTAAATCTATCAATATGTTTTTTTTTTCATAACATTAATATTGAAAGTATCTCGTTTTTTTTTTTCTCAAATGATAAAAGTGCAACGCCGACTGCGCTTTTTTGGAGGAATAAGTTAAAGAGCTTACAGCACCTGGTATTCCCAGGCGGTCTCCCATCCAAGTACTAACCAGGCCCGACTCTGCTTAGCTCCCGAGATCTGACGAGATCGGGCGCCAACAGACTGGTGTGGCCAGAGGCAATAATTTCTGCCACGCTTTGCTTTTTTAAATCTATCAATATGTTTTTTTTTTCATAATAAATTAATATTGAAAGTATCTTTTTTTTTTCTCAAATGATAAAAGTGCAACGTCGACTGCTTTGAGGAATAAGTTAAAGAGCTTACAGCACCTGGTATTCCCAGGCGGTCTCCCATCCAAGTACTAACCAGGCCCGACTCTGCTTAGCTTCCGAGATCTGACGAGATCGGGCCACCAGACTGGTGTGGCCGTAGGCAATATTTGCTGCCACGCTTTGCTTTTTTAAATCTATCAATATGTTTTTTTGTCATTTCATAATACATTAATATTGAAAGTATCTCGTTTTTTTTTTCTTTTCTCAAATGATAAAAGTGCAACGTCGATCTGCTTTTGGAGGAATAAGTTAAAGAGCTTACAGCACCTGGTATTCCCAGGCGGTTCCCATCCAAGTACTAACCAGGCCCGACTCTGCTTAGCTTCCGAGATCTGACGAGATCGGGCTCACCAGACTGGTGGCCAGAGCATATTTGCTGCCACTTTTGCTTTTTTAAATCTATCAATATGTTTTTTTTTTCATAATACATTAATATTGAAAGTATCTTTTTTTTTTTTTTTCTCAAATGATAAAAGTGCAACGCCGACTGCGTTTTTGAGGAATAAGTTAAAGAGCTTACAGCACCTGGTATTCCCAGGCGGTCTCCCATCCAAGTACTAACCAGGCCCGACTCTGCTTAGCTTCCGAGATCTGACGAGATCAAGGGCGCCACCAGACTGGTGTGGCCGAGGCAATATTTGCTGCCACGCTTTTTTTTTTAAATCTATCAATATGTTTTTTTTTTCATAATACATTAATATTGAAAGTATCTGTTTTTTTTTTCTCAAATGATAAAAGTGCAACGTCGACTGCTTTTGGAGGAATAAGTTAAAGAGCTTACAGCACCTGGTATTCCCAGGCGGTCTCCCATCCAAGTACTAACCAGGCCCGACTCTGCTTAGCTTCCAAGAGATGACGAGAGATCGGGGCCACCAGACTGGTGTGGTTAGGCAATATTTGCTGCCACGCTTTGCTTTTTTAAATCTATCAATATGTTTTTTTTCATTTCATACATTAATATTGAAAGTATCTCGTTTTTTTTTCTCAAATGATAAAAGTGCAACGCCGATCGTTTTTGGAGGAATAAGTTAAAGAGCTTACAGCACCTGGTATTCCCAGGCGGTCTCCCATCCAAGTACTAACCAGGCCCGACTCTGCTTAGCTTCCGAGATCTGACGAGATCGGGCGTCACCAGACTGGTGTGGCCGGAGGCAATATTTGCTGCCACGCTTTGCTTTTTTAAATCTATCAATATGTTTTTTTTGTCATTTCATAATACATTAATATTGAAAGTATCTCTTTTTTTTTTCTCAAATGATAAAAGTGCAACGCCGACCTGCTTTTGAGGAATAAGTTAAAGAGCTTACAGCACCTGGTATTCCCAGGCGGTCTCCCATCCAAGTACTAACCAGGCCCGACTCTGCTTAGCTTCCGAGATCTGACGAGATCGGGCGCCACCAGACTGGTGTGGCTGTAGGCAATATTTGCTGCCACGCTTTGCTTTTTTAAATCTATCAATATGTTTTTTTTTTCATAATACATTAATATTGAAAGTATCTCGTTTTTTTTTCTCAAATGATAAAAGTGCAACGTCGACTGCGTTTTGGAGGAATAAGTTAAAGAGCTTACAGCACCTGGTATTCCCAGGCGGTCTCCCATCCAAGTACTAACCAGGCCCGACTCTGCTTAGCTTCCGAGATCTGACGAGATCGGGCGCCACCAGACTGGTGTGGCCGTAGGCAATATTTGCTGCCACGCTTTGCTTTTTTTAATCTATCAATATGTTTTTTTTGTCATTTCATAATACATTAATATTGAAAGTATCTCGTTTTATTTTCTTTCAAATGATAAAAGTGCAACGCCGACCGCGCTTTTGGAGGAATAAGTTAAAGAGCTTACAGCACCTGGTATTCCCAGGCGGTCTCCCATCCAAGTACTAACCAGGCCCGACTCTGCTTAGCTTCCGAGATCTGACGAGTTCAGGCGTCCACAGACTGGTGTGGTCAGAGGCATATTTGCTGCCACGCTTTGCTTTTTTAAATCTATCAATATGTTTTTTTTTCATAATAAGTTAATATTGAAAGTATCTCTTTTTTTTTTTTCTCAAATGATAAAAGTGCAACGTCGACTGCGTTTTTGAGGAATAAGTTAAAGAGCTTACAGCACCTGGTATTCCCAGGCGGTCTCCCATCCAAGTACTAACCAGGCCCGACTCTGCTTAGCTTCCGAGATCCAGAGATCGGTGCCACCAGACTGGTGTGGCCGAGGCAATATTTGCTGCCACGCTTTGCTTTTTTAAATCTATCAATATGTTTTTTTGTCATAATACATTAATATTGAAAGTATCTTTTTTTTTTTTTCTCAAATGATAAAAGTGCAACGCCGATCATGCTTTTGGAGGAATAAGTTAAAGAGCTTACAGCACCTGGTATTCCCAGGCGGTCTCCCATCCAAGTACTAACCAGGCCCGACTCTGCTTAGCTTCCGAGATCTGACGAGATCGGCGCCATCACCAGACTGGTGTGGCCGAGGCAATATTTGCTGCCACGCTTTTGCTTTTTTAAATCTATCAATATGTTTTTTTCATTTCATAATACATTAATATTGAAAGTATCTCGTTTTTTTTCTTCTCAAATGATAAAAGTGCAACGCCGACTGCGTTTTTTGGAGGAATAAGTTAAAGAGCTTACAGCACCTGGTATTCCCAGGCGGTCTCCCATCCAAGTACTAACCAGGCCCGACTCTGCTTAGCTTCCGAGATCTGACGAGATCGGTGCCACCAGACTGGTGTGGGTCAGAGGCAATATTTGCTGCCACGCTTTGCTTTTTTAAATCTATCAATATGTTTTTTTTTTTCATAATACATTAATATTGAAAGTATCTCTTTTTTTCTCAAATGATAAAAGTGCAACGCCGATCACTGCTTTTGGAGGAATAAGTTAAAGAGCTTACAGCACCTGGTATTCCCAGGCGGTCTCCCATCCAAGTACTAACCAGGCCCGACTCTGCTTAGCTTCCGAGATCTGACGAGATCGGCCACCAGACTGGTGTGGTCAGAGGCAATATTTGCTGCCACGCTTTTTTCTTTTTAAATCTATCAATATGTTTTTTTTTTCATAATACATTAATATTGAAAGTATCTCTTTTTTTTTCTCAAATGATAAAAGTGCAACGTCGATGCATGCTTTTGAGGAATAAGTTAAAGAGCTTACAGCACCTGGTATTCCCAGGCGGTCTCCCATCCAAGTACTAACCAGGCCCGACTCTGCTTAGCTTCCGAGATCTGACGAGATCGGGCGTCACCAGACTGGTGTGCCCGTAGGCAATATTTGCTGCCACGCTTTGCTTTTTTAAATCTATCAATATGTTTTTTTTGTCATTTCATAATACATTAATATTGAAAGTATCTCGTTTTTTTTTTTTTCTCAAATGATAAAAGTGCAACGCCGACTGCGTTTTTGAGGAATAAGTTAAAGAGCTTACAGCACCTGGTATTCCCAGGCGGTCTCCCATCCAAGTACTAACCAGGCCCGACTCTGCTTAGCTTCCGAGATCTGACGAGATCGGCGCCACCAGACTGGTGTGGCCGAGGCAATATTTGCCACGCTTTTGCTTTTTTAAATCTATCAATATGTTTTTTTTTCATAAATACATTAATATTGAAAGTATCTCGTTTTTTTTTTCTCAAATGATAAAAGTGCAACGCCGACTGCTTTTTGAGGAATAAGTTAAAGAGCTTACAGCACCTGGTATTCCCAGGCGGTCTCCCATCCAAGTACTAACCAGGCCCGACTCTGCTTAGCTTCCGAGATCTGACGAGATCGGCGCCACCAGACTGGTGTGGCCAGAGGCAATATTTGCTGCCACGCTTTGCTTTTTTAAATCTATCAATATGTTTTTTTGTCATTTCATAATACATTAATATTGAAAGTATCTCGTTTTTTTTTTCTCAAATGATAAAAGTGCAACGTCGACTGCTTTTGGAGGAATAAGTTAAAGAGCTTACAGCACCTGGTATTCCCAGGCGGTCTCCCATCCAAGTACTAACCAGGCCCGACTCTGCTTAGCTTCCGAGATCTGACGAGATCGGGCGTCACCAGACTGGTGTGGCCGAGGCAATATTTGCTGCCACGCTTTGCTTTTTTAAATCTATCAATATGTTTTTTTTTTTCATAATACATTAATATTGAAAGTATCTTTTTTTTTTCTCAAATGATAAAAGTGCAACGCCGACTGCTTTTTGGAGGAATAAGTTAAAGAGCTTACAGCACCTGGTATTCCCAGGCGGTCTCCCATCCAAGTACTAACCAGGCCCGACTCTGCTTAGCTTCCGAGATCTGACGAGATCGGGGCCACCAGACTGGTGGCCGAGGCAATATTTGCTGCCACGCTTTGCTTTTTTAAATCTATCAATATGTTTTTTTTCATTTCATAATACATTAATATTGAAAGTATCTCGTTTTTTTTTTTCTCAAATGATAAAAGTGCAACGCCGACTGCTTTTGGAGGAAAAGTTAAAGAGCTTACAGCACCTGGTATTCCCAGGCGGTCTCCCATCCAAGTACTAACCAGGCCCGACTCTGCTTAGCTTCCGAGATCTGACGAGATCGGGCCACCAGACTGGTGTGGGTCAGAGGCAATATTTGCTGCCACGCTTTGCTTTTTTTAAATCTATCAATATGTTTTTTTTTTCATAATACATTAATATTGAAAGTATCTCGTTTTTTTTTTTCTTTCAAATGATAAAAGTGCAACGCCGACTGCGTTTTGAGGAATAAGTTAAAGAGCTTACAGCACCTGGTATTCCCAGGCGGTCTCCCATCCAAGTACTAACCAGGCCCGACTCTGCTTAGCTTCCGAGATCTGACGAGATCGGGCGCCACCAGACTGGTGTGGCCGTAGGCAATATTTGCTGCCACGCTTTTGCTTTTTTAAATCTATCAATATGTTTTTTGTCATTTCATAATACATTAATATTGAAAGTATCTCGTTTTTTTTTTTTTCAAATGATAAAAGTGCAACGCCGACTGCGTTTTTTGAGGAATAAGTTAAAGAGCTTACAGCACCTGGTATTCCCAGGCGGTCTCCCATCCAAGTACTAACCAGGCCCGACTCTGCTTAGCTTCCGAGATCTGACGAGATCGGGTGTCACCAGACTGGTGTGTCAGAGGCAATATTTCCAGCCACTCTTTGCTTTTTTAAATCTATCAATATGTTTTTTTTTCATAATAAATTAATATTGAAAGTATCTCTTTTTTTTTCTTTCTCAAATGATAAAAGTGCAACGTCGACTGCGTTTTGGAGGAATAAGTTAAAGAGCTTACAGCACTTGGTATTCCCAGGCGGTCTCCCATCCAAGTACTAACCAGGCCCGACTCTGCTTAGCTTCCGAGATCTGACGAGATCGCCACCAGACTGTGGCTGTAGGCAATATTTGCTCCCACGCTTTGCTTTTTTAAATCTATCAATATGTTTATTTTTCATAATACATTAATATTGAAAGTATCTCGTTTTTTTTTTCTTTTCTCAAATGATAAAAGTGCAACGTCGACTGCGTTTTTGAGGAATAAGTTAAAGAGCTTACAGCACCTGGTATTCCCAGGCGGTCTCCCATCCAAGTACTAACCAGGCCCGACTCTGCTTAGCTTCCGAGATCTGACGAGATCGGGCGTCACCAGACTGGTGTGGCCGTAGGCAATATTTGCTGCCACGCTTTGCTTTTTTAAATCTATCAATATGTTTTTTTTTTCATATAACATTAATATTGAAAGTATCTCGTTTTTCTTTCTTTTTCAAATGATAAAAGTGCTACGCCGACTGCTTTTTGGAGGAATAAGTTAAAGAGCTTACAGCACCTGGTATTCCCAGGCGGTCTCCCATCCAAGTACTAACCAGGCCCGACTCTGCTTAGCTTCCGAGATCTGACGAGATCGGGCCACCAGACTGGTGTGGCCAGAGGCAATATTTGCTGCCACGCTTTGCTTTTTTTTTAAATCTATCAATATGTTTTTTGTCATTTCATGATACATTAATATTGAAAGTATCTCGTTTTTTTTTTTTCTCAAATGATAAAAGTGCAACGCCGACTGCTTTTTGGAGGAATAAGTTAAAGAGCTTACAGCACCTGGTATTCCCAGGCGGTCTCCCATCCAAGTACTAACCAGGCCCGACTCTGCTTAGCTTCCGAGATCTGACGAGATCGGGCGCCACCAGACTGGTGTGGCCGTGAGGCAATATTTGCTGCCACGCTTTGCTTTTTTTAAATCTATCAATATGTTTTTTTTTTCATAATACATTAATATTGAAAGTATCTCGTTTTTTTTTTCTCAAATGATAAAAGTGCAACGCCGACTGCTTTTGAGGAATAAGTTAAAGAGCTTACAGCACCTGGTATTCCCAGGCGGTCTCCCATCCAAGTACTAACCAGGCCCGACTCTGCTTAGCTTCCGAGATCTGACGAGATCGGGCGCCACCAGACTGGTGTGGCCAGAGGCAATATTTGCTGCCACGCTTTGCTTTTTTAAATCTATCAATATGTTTTTTTGTCATTTCATAATACATTAATATTGAAAGTATCTCGTTTTGTTTTTTTTCTCAAATGATAAAAGTGCAACGTCCACTGCTTTTTGGAGGAATAAGTTAAAGAGCTTACAGCACCTGGTATTCCCAGGCGGTCTCCCATCCAAGTACTAACCAGGCCCGACTCTGCTTAGCTTCCGAGATCTGACGAGATCGGGTGTCACCAGACTGGTGTGGACGTAGGCAATATTTCCAGCCACTCTTTGCTTTTTTAAATCTATCAATATGTTTTTTTTTTTCAAAATACATTAATATTGAAAGTATCTCGTTTTTTTTTTTTCTCAAATGATAAAAATGCAACGTCGACTGCGTTTTGGAGGAATAAGTTAAAGAGCTTACAGCACCTGGTATTCCCAGGCGGTCTCCCATCCAAGTACTAACCAGGCCCGACTCTGCTTAGCTTCCGAGATCTGACGAGATCGGGCGCCACCAGACTGGTGTGGGCGGGGGCAATATTTGCTCCCACGCTTTGCTTTTTTTAATCTATCAATATGTTTTTTTGTCATTTCATGATACATTAATATTGAAAGTATCTCGTTTTTTTTTTTTCTCAAATGATAAAAGTGCAACCTCGACTGCGTTTTGGACGAATAAGTTAATGAGCTTACAGCACCTGGTATTCCCAGGCGGTCTCCCATCCAAGTACTAACCAGGCCCGACTCTGCTTAGCTTCCGAGATCTGACGAGATCGGGCGCCACCAGACTGGTGTGGCCGTGAGGCAATATTTGCTGCCACGCTTTGCTTTTTTAAATCTATCAATATGTTTTTTTTTTCATAATACATTAATATTGAAAGTATCTCGTTTTTTTTCTTTCTCAAATGATAAAAGTGCAACGCCGACTGCGTTTTTGGAGGAATAAGTTAAAGAGCTTACAGCACCTGGTATTCCCAGGCGGTCTCCCATCCAAGTACTAACCAGGCCCGACTCTGCTTAGCTTCCGAGATCTGACGAGATCGGGCGCCACCAGACTGGTGTGGCTGTGAGGCAATATTTGCCACGCTTTGCTTTTTTAAATCTATCAATATGTTTTTTTGTCATTTCATAATACATTAATATTGAAAGTATCGTTTTTTTTTTTTTTCTCAAATGATAAAAGTGCAACGTCGACTGCGTTTTTGAGGAATAAGTTAAAGAGCTTACAGCACCTGGTATTCCCAGGCGGTCTCCCATCCAAGTACTAACCAGGCCCGACTCTGCTTAGCTTCCGAGATCTGACGAGATCGGGTGTCACCAGACTGGTGTGCCAGAGGCAATATTTGCTGCCACTTTTGCTTTTTTAAATCTATCAATATGTTTTTTTTTCATAATACATTAATATTGAAAGTATCTTTTTTTTTCTTTCTCAAATGATAAAAGTGCAACGTCGATCTGCTTTGGAGGAATAAGTTAAAGAGCTTACAGCACCTGGTATTCCCAGGCGGTCTCCCATCCAAGTACTAACCAGGCCCGACTCTGCTTAGCTTCCGAGATCTGACGAGATCGGGCGCCACCAGACTGGTGTGGCCAGAGGCAATATTTGCTGCCACGCTTTTGCTTTTTTAAATCTATCAATATGTTTTTTTTTTCATAATACATTAATATTGAAAGTATCTCGTTTTTTTTCTTTCTCAAATGATAAAAGTGCAACGTCGACTGCTTTTGAGGAATAAGTTAAAGAGCTTACAGCACCTGGTATTCCCAGGCGGTCTCCCATCCAAGTACTAACCAGGCCCGACTCTGCTTAGCTTCCGAGATCTGACGAGATCGGGCGTCACCAGGCTGGTGTGGGCGTGGGGAGTATTTGCTGCCTCGCTTTGCTCTTTTAATTCCACCAATATGTTTTTTTTTCATCATATAACATTAATATTGAAAGTATCTCGTTTTTTTTTTCTTTCCCAAATGATCAAAGTGCAACGTCGACTGCTTTGGAGGAATAAGTTAAAGAGCTTACAGCACCTGGTATTCCCAGGCGGTCTCCCATCCAAGTACTAACCAGGCCCGACTCTGCTTAGCTTCCGAGATCTGACGAGATCGGGCGTCACCAGACTGGTGGCTGTAGGCAATATTTGCTGCCACGCTTTTTGCTTTTTTAAATCTATCAATATGTTTTTTTCATTTCATAATACATTAATATTGAAAGTATCTTTTTTTTTTTTCTCAAATGATAAAAGTGCAACGCCGATCTGCTTTTGGAGGAATAAGTTAAAGAGCTTACAGCACCTGGTATTCCCAGGCGGTCTCCCATCCAAGTACTAACCAGGCCCGACTCTGCTTAGCTTCCGAGATCTGACGAGATCGGGCGCCACCAGACTGGTGTGGTCAGAGGCAATATTTGCTGCCACGCTTTGCTTTTTTTAAATCTATCAATATGTTTTTTTGTCATTTCATAATACATTAATATTGAAAGTATCTCGTTTTTTTTTTTTTTTCTCAAATGATAAAAGTGCAACGTCGACTGCTTTTTGAGGAATAAAGCTTACAGCTTACAGCACCTGGTATTCCCAGGCGGTCTCCCATCCAAGTACTAACCAGGCCCGACTCTGCTTAGCTTCCGAGATCTGACGAGATCGAGTGTCACCAGACTGGTGTGGCCAGGCAATATTTGCTGCCACGCTTTGCTTTTTTTAAATCTATCAATATGTTTTTTTTCAAAATACATTAATATTGAAAGTATCTCTTTTTTTTTTTTTCTCAAAATGATAAAAGTGCAACGTCGACTGCGTTTTGGAGGAATAAGTTAAAGAGCTTACAGCACCTGGTATTCCCAGGCGGTCTCCCATCCAAGTACTAACCAGGCCCGACTCTGCTTAGCTTCCGAGATCTGACGAGATCGGGCGTCACCAGACTGGTGTGGCAGAGGCAATATTTGCTGCCACGCTTTGCTTTTTTAAATCTATCAATATGTTTTTTTGTCATTTCATGATACATTAATGTTGAAAGTATCTCGTTTTTTTTTTTTCTCAAATGATAAAAGTGCAACGTCGACTGCTTTTTGGAGAAAAAAGTTAATGAGCTTACAGCACCTGGTATTCCCAGGCGGTCTCCCATCCAAGTACTAACCAGGCCCGACTCTGCTTAGCTTCCGAGATCTGACGAGATCGGGCGTCACCAGACTGGTGTGGCCGTAGGCAATATTTGCTGCCACGCTTTGCTTTTTTTAAATCTATCAATATGTTTTTTTTTTCATAATACATTAATATTGAAAGTATCTCGTTTTTTTTCTTTTCTCAAATGATAAAAGTGCAACGTCGACTGCGTTTTTTTTGAGGAATAAGTTAAAGAGCTTACAGCACCTGGTATTCCCAGGCGTCTCCCATCCAAGTACTAACCAGGCCCGACTCTGCTTAGCTTCCGAGATCTGACGAGATCGGCCACCAGACTGGTGTGGCCGAGGCAATATTTGCTGCCACGCTTTGCTTTTTTAAATCTATCAATATGTTTTTTTGTCATTTCATAATACATTAATATTGAAAGTATCTCGTTTTTTTTTTCTTCTCAAATGATAAAAGTGCAACGTCGATCATGCTTTTGGAGGAATAAGTTAAAGAGCTTACAGCACCTGGTATTCCCAGGCGGTCTCCCATCCAAGTACTAACCAGGCCCGACTCTGCTTAGCTTCCGAGATCTGACGAGATCGGGCGTCACCAGACTGGTGTGGCCGTAGGCAATACTTGCTGCCACGCTTTTGCTTTTTTAAATCTATCAATATGTTTTTTTTGTCATTTCATAATAAATTAATATTGAAAGTATCTCTTTTTTTTTCTCAAATGATAAAAGTGCAACGTCGACTGCGTTTTGGAGGAATAAGTTAAAGAGCTTACAGCACCTGGTATTCCCAGGCGGTCTCCCATCCAAGTACTAACCAGGCCCGACTCTGCTTAGCTTCCGAGATCTGACGAGATCGGGCGCCACCAGACTGGTGTGGTCGTAGGCAATAATTCCTGCCACGCTTTGCTTTTTTTAAATCTATCAATATGTTTTTTTGTCATTCATGATACATTAATATTGAAAGTATCTCGTTTTTTTTTTTCTCAAATGATAAAAGTGCAACGTCGACTGCTTTTTGGAGGAATAAGTTAAAGAGCTTACAGCACCTGGTATTCCCAGGCGGTCTCCCATCCAAGTACTAACCAGGCCCGACTCTGCTTAGCTTCCGAGATCTGACGAGATCGGGCGTCACCAGACTGGTGTGGCCGTAGGCAAAATTTGCTGCCACGCTTTTGCTTTTTTAAATCTATCAATATGTTTTTTTTTTTCATAATACATTAATATTGAAAGTATCTCGTTTTTTTTCTTTCAAATGATAAAAGTGCAACGTCGACTGCGTTTTTGAGGAATAAGTTAAAGAGCTTACAGCACCTGGTATTCCCAGGCGGTCTCCCATCCAAGTACTAACCAGGCCCGACTCTGCTTAGCTTCCGAGATCTGACGAGATCGGGCGCCACCAGACTGGTGTGGCCGAAGGCAATATTTGCTGCCACGCTTTGCTTTTTTAAATCTATCAATATGTTTTTTTTTTCATAATACATTAATATTGAAAGTATCTCGTTTTTTTTTTTTCAAATGATAAAAGTGCAACGTCGACTGCGTTTTGGAGGAATAAGTTAAAGAGCTTACAGCACCTGGTATTCCCAGGCGGTCTCCCATCCAAGTACTAACCAGGCCCGACTCTGCTTAGCTTCCGAGATCTGACGAGATCGGGCCACCAGACTGGTGTGGCCGAGGCAATATTTCCTGCCACGCTTTGCTTTTTTAAATCTATCAATATGTTTTTTTGTCATTTCATAATACATTAATATTGAAAGTATCTCGTTTTTTTTCTTCTCAAATGATAAAAGTGCAACGCCGACTGCGTTTTTGGAGGAATAAGTTAAAGAGCTTACAGCACCTGGTATTCCCAGGCGGTCTCCCATCCAAGTACTAACCAGGCCCGACTCTGCTTAGCTTGCGAGATCTGACGAGATCGGGTCACCAGACTGGTGGCCGTAGGCAATATTTGCTGCCACGCTTGCTTTTTTTTTAAATCTATCAATATGTTTTTTTTTTCATAATACATTAATATTGAAAGTATCTTTTTTTTTTCTTTTCAAATGATAAAAGTGCAACGTCCCCTGCGTTTTTGAGGAATAAGTTAAAGAGCTTACAGCACCTGGTATTCCCAGGCGGTCTCCCATCCAAGTACTAACCAGGCCCGACTCTGCTTAGCTTCCGAGATCTGACGAGATCGGGCGTCACCAGACTGGTGGCTGTAGGCAATATTTGCCTTTTGCCACGCTTTGTTTTTTTAAATCTATCAATATGTTTTTTTTTTCATTTTACATTAATACATTAATATTGAAAGTATCTCGTTTTTTTTTTCTCAAATGATAAAAGTGCAACGTCGACTGCGTTTTTGAGGAATAAGTTAAAGAGCTTACAGCACCTGGTATTCCCAGGCGGTCTCCCATCCAAGTACTAACCAGGCCCGACTCTGCTTAGCTTCCGAGATCTGACGAGATCGGCCGTCACCAGACTGGTGTGGCCGTAGGCAATATTTGCTGCCACGCTTTGCTTTTTTAAATCTATCAATATGTTTTTTTTTCATATAACATTAATATTGAAAGTATCTCGTTTTTTTTTCTTTCTCAAATGATAAAAGTGCAACGTCGACTGCGTTTTGGAGGAATAAGTTAAAGAGCTTACAGCACCTGGTATTCCCAGGCGGTCTCCCATCCAAGTACTAACCAGGCCCGACTCTGCTTAGCTTCCGAGATCTGACGAGATCGGGCGTCACCAGACTGGTGTGGCCGTAGGCAATATTTGCTGCCACGCTTTGCTTTTTTAAATCTATCAATATGTTTTTTTGTCATTTCATAATACATTAATATTGAAAGTATCTCGTTTTTTTTTTTTTTCTCAAATGATAAAAGTGCAACGTCGACTGCGTTTTGGAGGAATAAGTTAAAGAGCTTACAGCACCTGGTATTCCCAGGCGGTCTCCCATCCAAGTACTAACCAGGCCCGACTCTGCTTAGCTTCCGAGATCTGACGAGATCGGGCGTCACCAGACTGGTGTGGCCAGAGGCAATATTTGCTGCCACGCTTGCTTTTTTAAATCTATCAATATGTTTTTTTTCATTTCATAATACATTAATATTGAAAGTATCTTTTTTTTTTCTCAAATGATAAAAGTGCAACGTCGACTGCGTTTTGGAGGAATAAGTTAAAGAGCTTACAGCACCTGGTATTCCCAGGCGGTCTCCCATCCAAGTACTAACCAGGCCCGACTCTGCTTAGCTTCCGAGATCTGACGAGATCGGGCGCCATCAGACTGGTGTGGCCGTAGGCAATATTTGCTGCCACGCTTTGCTTTTTTAAATCTATCAATATGTTTTTTTGTCATTTCATGATACATTAATGTTGAAAGTATCTCGTTTTTTTTTTTTTTCTCAAATGATAAAAGTGCAACGTCGACTGCGTTTTGGAGGAATAAGTTAAAGAGCTTACAGCACCTGGTATTCCCAGGCGGTCTCCCATCCAAGTACTAACCAGGCCCGACTCTGCTTAGCTTCCGAGATCTGACGAGATCGGGCGTCACCAGACTGGTGTGGCCATAGGCAATATGCTGCCACGCTTTGCTTTTTTAAATCTATCAATATGTTTTTTTTTTCATAATACATTAATATTGAAAGTATCTCGTTTTTTTTCTTTCTCAAATGATAAAAGTGCAACGTCGACTGCTTTTTGGAGGAATAAGTTAAAGAGCTTACAGCACCTGGTATTCCCAGGCGGTCTCCCATCCAAGTACTAACCAGGCCCGACTCTGCTTAGCTTCCGAGATCTGACGAGATCGGGCGTCACCAGACTGGTGTGGCCGTAGGCAATATTTGCTGGCACGCTTTGCTTTTTTAAATCTATCAATATGTTTTTTTGTCATTTCATAATACATTAATATTGAAAGTATCTCGTTTTTTTTTTCTTTCTCAAATGATAAAAGTGCAACGTCGATCATGCTTTTTGAGGAATAAGTTAAAGAGCTTACAGCACCTGGTATTCCCAGGCGGTCTCCCATCCAAGTACTAACCAGGCCCGACTCTGCTTAGCTTCCGAGATCTGACGAGATCGGGCGTCACCAGACTGGTGTGGCAGAGGCAATATTTGCTGCCACGCTTTGCTTTTTTAAATCTATCAATATGTTTTTGTCATTCATAATACATTAATATTGAAAGTATCTTTTTTTTTTCTCAAATGATAAAAGTGCAACGTCGACTGCGTTTGGAGGAATAAGTTAAAGAGCTTACAGCACCTGGTATTCCCAGGCGGTCTCCCATCCAAGTACTAACCAGGCCCGACTCTGCTTAGCTTCCGAGATCGGACGAGCCTACGCGCCACCAGACTGGTGTGGCCGTAGGCAATATTTGCTGCCACGCTTTGCTTTTTTAAATCTATCAATATATTTTTTTGTCATTTCATAATACATTAATATTGAAAGTATCTCGTTTTTTTTTTCTTTCTCAAATGATAAAAGTGCAACGCCGACTGCGTTTTTTTGAGGAATAAGTTAAAGAGCTTACAGCACCTGGTATTCCCAGGCGGTCTCCCATCCAAGTACTAACCAGGCCCGACTCTGCTTAGCTTCCGAGATCTGACGAGATCGGGCGTCACCAGACTGGTCTGTATAGGCAATATTTGCTGCCACGCTTTGCTTTTTTAAATCTATCAATATGTTTTTTTCATTTCATAATACATTAATATTGAAAGTATCTCGTTTTTTTTTTTCTCAAATGATAAAAGTGCAACGTCGACTGCGTTTTGGAGGAATAAGTTAAAGAGCTTACAGCACCTGGTATTCCCAGGCGGTCTCCCATCCAAGTACTAACCAGGCCCGACTCTGCTTAGCTTCCGAGATCTGACGAGATCGGGCCACCAGACTGGTGTGGCAGAGGCAATATTGCTGCCACGCTTTGCTTTTTTAAATCTATCAATATGTTTTTTTGTCATTTCATAATACATTAATATTGAAAGTATCTCGTTTTTTTTTTCTCAAATGATAAAAGTGCAACGCCGATCTGCTTTTTTGAGGAATAAGTTAAAGAGCTTACAGCACCTGGTATTCCCAGGCGGTCTCCCATCCAAGTACTAACCAGGCCCGACTCTGCTTAGCTTCCGAGATCTGACGAGATCGGGCGTCACCAGACTGGTGTGGCCAGGCAATATTTGCTGCCACGCTTTTTTTTTTAAATCTATCAATATGTTTTTTTGTCATTTCATAATACATTAATATTGAAAGTATCTCGTTTTTTTTTTTCTCAAAATGATAAAAGTGCAACGCCGATCATGCTTTTGGAGGAATAAGTTAAAGAGCTTACAGCACCTGGTATTCCCAGGCGGTCTCCCATCCAAGTACTAACCAGGCCCGACTCTGCTTAGCTTCCGAGATCTGACGAGATCGGGCGCCACCAGACTGGTGTGGCTGAGGCAATATTTGCTGCCACGCTTTTGCTTTTTTAAATCTATCAATATGTTTTTTTTTTCATAATACATTAATATTGAAAGTATCTCGTTTTTTTTTTTCTCAAATGATAAAAGTGCAACGTCGACTGCGTTTTTGAGGAATAAGTTAAAGAGCTTACAGCACCTGGTATTCCCAGGCGGTCTCCCATCCAAGTACTAACCAGGCCCGACTCTGCTTAGCTTCCGAGATCTGACGAGATCGGCGTCACCAGACTGGTGTGGCCAGAGGCAATATTTGCTGCCACGCTTTGCTTTTTTAAATCTATCAATATGTTTTTTTGTCATTTCATAATACATTAATATTGAAAGTATCTTTTTTTTTTTTTTCTCAAATGATAAAAGTGCAACGCCGATCATGCTTTTGAGGAATAAGTTAAAGAGCTTACAGCACCTGGTATTCCCAGGCGTCTCCCATCCAAGTACTAACCAGGCCCGACTCTGCTTAGCTTCCGAGATCTGACGAGATCGGCGCCACCAGACTGGTGGCTGTAGGCAATATTTGCTGCCACGCTTTTGCTTTTTAAATCTATCAATATGTTTTTTTTTTCATAATACATTAATATTGAAAGTATCTCGTTTTTTTTCTTTCTCAAATGATAAAAGTGCAACGTCGACTGCGCTTTTTGAGGAATAAGTTAAAGAGCTTACAGCACCTGGTATTCCCAGGCGGTCTCCCATCCAAGTACTAACCAGGCCCGACTCTTTAGCTTCCGAGATCTGACGAGATCGGGCGCCACCAGACTGGTGTGGCTGTAGGCAATATTTGCTGCCACGCTTTGCTTTTTTAAATCTATCAATATGTTTTTTGTCATTTCATGATACATTAATATTGAAAGTATCTCGTTTTTTTTTCTCAAATGATAAAAGTGCAACGCCGACTGCGCTTTTGGAGGAATAAGTTAAAGAGCTTACAGCACCTGGTATTCCCAGGCGGTCTCCCATCCAAGTACTAACCAGGCCCGACTCTGCTTAGCTTCCGAGATCTGACGAGATCGGTGCCACCAGACTGGTGTGGCCAGAGCAATATTTGCTGCCACTTTTGCTTTTTTAAATCTATCAATATGTTTTTTTTTTCATAATACATTAATATTGAAAGTATCTTTTTTTTTTTTTTTCAAATGATAAAAGTGCAACGTCGACTGCGTTTTGGAGGAATAAGTTAAAGAGCTTACAGCACCTGGTATTCCCAGGCGGTCTCCCATCCAAGTACTAACCAGGCCCGACTCTGCTTAGCTTCCGAGATCTGACGAGATCGGGCGCCACCAGACTGGTGTGGCAGAGGGCAATATTTGCTGCCACGCTTTGCTTTTTTTAAATCTATCAATATGTTTTTTTTTTTCATTACATTAATATTGAAAGTATCTCGTTTTTTTTCTTTTCTCAAATGATAAAAGTGCAACGTCGACTGCTTTTTTGAGGAATAAGTTAAAGAGCTTACAGCACCTGGTATTCCCAGGCGGTCTCCCATCCAAGTACTAACCAGGCCCGACTCTGCTTAGCTTCCGAGATCTGACGAGATCGGGCGTCACCAGACTGGTGTGGCCAGGCAATATTTGCTGCCACGCTTTGCTTTTTTTAAATCTATCAATATGTTTTTTTTCATTTCATAATACATTAATATTGAAAGTATCTAGTTTTTTTTTTTTTTTCAAATGATAAAAGTGCAACGTCGACTGCGTTTTTGAGGAATAAGTTAAAGAGCTTACAGCACCTGGTATTCCCAGGCGGTCTCCCATCCAAGTACTAACCAGGCCCGACTCTGCTTAGCTTCCGAGATCTGACGAGATCGGGCGTCACCAGACTGGTGTGCAGGGCAATATTTGCTGCCACTCTTTGCTTTTTTAAATCTATCAATATGTTTTTTTTCATATAACATTAATATTGAAAGTATCTCGTTTTTTTTTCTTTCTCAAATGATAAAAGTGCAACGTCGACTGCGTTTTTGAGGAATAAGTTAAAGAGCTTACAGCACCTGGTATTCCCAGGCGGTCTCCCATCCAAGTACTAACCAGGCCCGACTCTGCTTAGCTTCCGAGATCTGACGAGATCGGGCGTCACCAGACTGGTGTGGCCGTAGGCAATATTTGCTGCCACGCTTTGCTTTTTTAAATCTATCAATATGTTTTTTTTCATAATACATTAATATTGAAAGTATCTCCTTTTTTTTTCTTTTCTCAAATGATAAAAGTGCAACGTCGACTGCGCTTTTGAGGAATAAGTTAAAGAGCTTACAGCACCTGGTATTCCCAGGCGGTCTCCCATCCAAGTACTAACCAGGCCCGACTCTGCTTAGCTTCCGAGATCTGACGAGATCGGGCGTCACCAGACTGGTGTGAGCGTACGCAATATTTGCTGCCACGCTTTGCTTTTTTAAATCTATCAATATGTTTTTATTGTCATTTCTTAATTCATGAATATTGAAAGTATCTTTTTTTTTTTTTCTCAAATGATAAAAG
>JAYMGU010000436.1:0-16791 GCA_036178185.1 Liparis tanakae | reverse complement strand
AAGGATTTGTTTAGTAAAATCCACGTTTGGCCTCTCTGCGGGCTGAAAATCAGTTTAAGAGCATAAAAACAAGATGTTGCTGCTTTGAGGCAGTAAAGTGATGAATGCATCAGGTATTCATGAAAATGTCATAAAACTTGTAAGAAGTGTGTCCTAAGACACTTTCTTTGGTTGAAAAGCCAGAAAAAAGGATTTGTTTAATAAAATCCACTTTTGGTCTCTCTGCGGGCTAAAAGTCAGTTTAAAAGCATAAAAACAAGATGTTGCTGCTTTGAGGCAGTAAAGTGATGAAAGCATCAGGTATTCTTGAAAATGTCATCAAACTTGTAAGAAGTGTGTCCTAAGACACTTTCTTTGGTTGAAAACACAGAAAAAGGATTTGTTTAGTAAAATCCACGTTTGGCCTCTCTGGCTGAAAATCAGTTTAAGAGCATAAAAACAAGATGTTGCTGCTTTGAGCCAGTAAAGTGATGAAAGCATCAGGTATTCATGAAAATGTCATCAAACTTGTAAGAAGTGTGTCCTAAGACACTTTATTTGGTTGAAAACCCAGAAAAAAGGTTTTGTTTAGTAAAATCCATGTTTGGTCTCTCTGCGGGCTGAAAGTCAGTTTAAGAGCATAAAAACAAGATGTTGCTGCTTTGAGCCAGTAAAGTGATGAAAGCATCAGGTATTCATGAAAATGTCATCAAACTTGTAAGAAGTGTGTCCTAAGACACTTTCTTTGGTTGAAAAGCCAGAAAAAAGGTTTTGTTTAATAAAATCCACTTTTGGTCTCTCTGCGGGCTAAAAGTCAGTTTAAGAGCATAAAAACAAGATGTTGCTGCTTTGAGCCAGTAAAGTGATGAAAGCATCAGGTATTCATGAAAATGTCATCAAACTTGTAAGAAGTGTGTCCTAAGACACTTTCTTTGGTTGAAAAGCCAGAAAAAAGGTTTTGTTTAATAAAATCCACTTTTGGTCTCTCTGCGGGCTAAAAGTCAGTTTAAGAGCATAAAAACAAGATGTTGCTGCTTTGAGGCAGTAAAGAGATGAAAGCATCAGGTATTCATGAAAATGTCATCAAACTTGTAAGAAGTGTGTCCTAAGACACTTTCTTTGGTTGAAAACACAGAAAAAAGGATTTGTTTAGTAAAATCCACGTTTGGCCTCTCTGTGGGCTGAAAATCACTTTAAGAGCATAAAAACAAGATGTTGCTGCTTTGAGACAGTAAAGTGATGAAAGCATCAGGTATTCATGAAAATGTCATCAAACTTGTAAGAAGTGTGTCCTAAGACACTTTATTTGGTTGAAAACCCAGAAAAAATGTTTTGTTTAGTAAAATCCATGTTTGGTCTCTCTGCGGGCTGAAAGTCAGTTTAAGAGCATAAAAACAAGATGTTGCTGCTTTGAGCCAGTAAAGTGATGAAAGCATCAGGTATTCATGAAAATGTCATCAAACTTGTAAGAAGTGTGTCCTAAGACACTTTATTTGTTGAAAACCCAGAAAAAGGTTTTGTTTAGTAAAATCCATGTTTAGTCTCTCTGCGGCCTGAAAATCAGTTTAAGAGCATAAAAACAAGATGTTGCTGCTTTGAGGCAGTAAAGTGATGAAAGCATCAGGTATTCATGAAAATGTCATCAAACTTGTAAGAAGTGTGTCCTAAGACACTTTATTTGGTTGAAACCCACAAAAAAGGTTTTGTTTAGTAAAATCCATGTTTGGTCTCTCTGCGGGCTGAAAGTCAGTTTAAGAGCATAAAAACAAGATGTTGCTGCTTTGAGCCAGTAAAGTGATGAAAGCATCAGGTATTCATGAAAATGTCATCAAACTTGTAAGAAGTGTGTCCTAAGACACTTTCTTTGGTTGAAAAGCCAGAAAAAGGTTTTGTTTAGTAAAATCCATGTTTGGTCTCTCTGCGGGCTGAAAGTCAGTTTAAGAGCATAAAACAAGATGTTGCTGCTTTGAGCCAGTAAAGTGATGAAAGCATCAGGTATTCATGAAAATGTCATCAAACTTGTAAGAAGTGTGTCCTAAGACACTTTCTTTGGTTGAAAAGCCAGAAAAAAGGTTTTGTTTAATAAAATCCACTTTTGGTCTCTCTGCGGGTTAAAAGTCAGTTTAAGAGCATAAAAACAAGATGTTGCTGCTTTGAGGCAGTAAAGAGATGAAAGCATCAGGTATTCATGAAAATGTCATCAAACTTGTAAGAAGTGTGTCCTAAGACACTTTCTTTGGTTGAAAACACAGAAAAAAGGATTTGTTTAGTAAAATCCACGTTTGGCCTCTCTGTGGGCTGAAAATCAGTTTAAGAGCATAAAAACAAGATGTTGCTGCTTTGAGGCAGTAAAGTGATGAAAGCATCAGGTATTCATGAAAATGTCATCAAACTTGTAAGAAGTGTGTCCTAAGACACTTTCTTTGGTTGAAAAACAGAAGAAAGGATTTGTTTAGTAAAATCCACGTTTGGCCTCTCTGCGGGCTAAAAATCAGTTTAAGAGCATAAAAACAAGATGTTGCTGCTTTGAGCCAGTAAAGTGATGAAAGCATCGGGTATTCATGAAAATGTCATCAAACTTGTAAGAAGTGTGTCCTAAGACACTTTATTTGGTTGAAAACCCAGAAAAAAGGTTTTGTTTAGTAAAATCCATGTTTGGTCTCTCTGCGGGCTGAAAGTCAGTTTAAGAGCATAAAACAAGATGTTGCTGCTTTGAGCCAGTAAAGTGATGAAAGCATCAGGTATTCATGAAAATGTCATCAAACTTGTAAGAAGTGTGTCCTAAGACACTTTCTTTGGTTGAAAAGCCAGAAAAAAGGTTTTGTTTAATAAAATCCACTTTTGGTCTCTCTGCGGGCTAAAAGTCAGTTTAAGAGCATAAAAACAAGATGTTGCTGCTTTGAGGCAGTAAAGAGATGAAAGCATCAGGTATTCATGAAAATGTCATCAAACTTGTAAGAAGTGTGTCCTAAGACACTTTCTTTGGTTGAAAACACAGAAAAAAGGATTTGTTTAGTAAAATCCACGTTTGGCCTCTCTGCGGGCTGAAAATCACTTTAAGAGCATAAAAACAAGATGTTGCTGCTTTGAGGCAGTAAAGTGATGAAAGCATCAGGTATTCATGAAAATGTCATCAAACTTGTAAGAAGTGTGTCCTAAGACACTTTCTTTGGTTGAAAACACAGAAAAAAGGATTTGTTTAGTAAAATCCACGTTTGGCCTCTCTGCGGGCTGAAAATCACTTTAAGAGCATAAAAACAAGATGTTGCTGCTTTGAGGCAGTAAAGTGATGAAAGCATCAGGTATTCATGAAAATGTCATCAAACTTGTAAGAAGTGTGTCCTAAGACACTTTATTTGGTTGAAAACCCAGAAAAAATGTTTTGTTTAGTAAAATCCATGTTTGGTCTCTCTGCGGGCTGAAAGTCAGTTTAAGAGCATAAAAACAAGATGTTGCTGCTTTGAGGCAGTAAAGTGATGAAAGCATCAGGTATTCATGAAAATGTCATCAAACTTGTAAGAAGTGTGTCCTAAGACACTTTATTTGGTTGAAAACCCAGAAAAAATGTTTTGTTTAGTAAAATCCATGTTTGGTCTCTCTGCGGGCTGAAAGTCAGTTTAAGAGCATAAAAACAAGATGTTGCTGCTTTGAGGCAGTAAAGTGATGAAAGCATCAGGTATTCATGAAAATGTCATCAAACTTGTAAGAAGTGTGTCCTAAGACACTTTCTTTGGTTGAAAACACAGAAGAAAGGATTTGTTTAGTAAATGCCACGTTTGGCCTCTCTGCGGGCTGAAAATCAGTTTAAGAGCATAAAAACAAGATGTTGCTGCTTTGAGGCAGTAAAGTGATGAAAGCATCAGGTATTCATGAAAATGTCATCAAACTTGTAAGAAGTGTGTCCTAAGACACTTTCTTTGGTTGAAAACACAAAAGAAAGGATTTGTTTAGTAAAATCCACGTTTGGCCTCTCTGCGGGCTGAAAATCAGTTTAAGAGCATAAAAACAAGATGTTGCTGCTTTGAGGCAGTAAAGTGATGAAAGCATCAGGTATTCATGAAAATGTCATCAAACTTGTAAGAAGTGTGTCCTAAGACACTTTCTTTGGTTGAAAACCCAGAAAAAAGGTTTTGTTTAGTAAAATCCATGTTTAGTCCCTCTGCGGGCTGAAAATCAGTTTAAGAACATAAAAACAAGATGTTGCTGCTTTGAGGCAGTAAAGTGATGAAACCATCAGGTATTCATGAACATGTCATCAAACTTGTAAGAAGTGTGTCCTAAGACACTTTCTTTGGTTGAAAACACAGAAGAAAGGATTTGTTTAGTAAAATCCACGTTTGGCCTCTCTTGGGCTAAAAATCAGTTTAAGAGCATAAAAACAAGATGTTGCTGCTTTGAGCCAGTAAAGTGATGAAAGCATCGGGTATTCATGAAAATGTCATCAAACTTGTAAGAAGTGTGTCCTAAGACACTTTATTTGGTTGAAAACCCAGAAAAAAAGGTTTTGTTTAGTAAAATCCTTGTTTGGTCTCTCTGCGGGCTGAAAGTCAGTTTAAGAGCATAAAAACAAGATGTTGCTGCTTTGAGCCAGTAAAGTGATGAAAGCATCAGGTATTCATGAAAATGTCATCAAACTTGTAAGAAGTGTGTCCTAAGACACTTTCTTTGGTTGAAAAGCCAGAAAAAAGGTTTTGTTTAATAAAATCCACTTTTGGTCTCTCTGCGGGCTAAAAGTCAGTTTAAGAGCATAAAAACAAGATGTTGCTGCTTTGAGGCAGTAAAGAGATGAAAGCATCAGGTAATCATGAAAATGTCATCAAACTTGTAAGAAGTGTGTCCTAAGACACTTTCTTTGGTTGAAAAGCCAGAAAAAATGTTTTGTTTAGTAAAATCCATGTTTGGTCTCTCTGCGGGCTGAAAGTCAGTTTAAGAGCATAAAAACAAGATGTTGCTGCTTTGAGGCAGTAAAGTTATGAAAGCATCAGGTATTCATGAAAATGTCATCAAACTTGTAAGAAGTGTGTCCTAAGACACTTTCTTTGGTTGAAAACACAGAAAAAAGGATTTGTTTAGTAAAATCCACGTTTGGCCTCTGCGGGCTGAAAATCAGTTTAAGAGCATAAAAACAAGATGTTGCTGCTTTGAGCCAGTAAAGTGATGAAAGCATCGGGTATTCATGAAAATGTCATCAAACTTGTAAGAAGTGTGTCCTAAGACACTTTATTTGGTTGAAAACCCAGAAAAAAGGTTTTGTTTAGTAAAATCCATGTTTGGTCTCTCTGCGGGCTGAAAGTCAGTTTAAGAGCATAAAAACAAGATGTTGCTGCTTTGAGCCAGTAAAGTGATGAAAGCATCAGGTATTCATGAAAATGTCATCAAACTTGTAAGAAGTGTGTCCTAAGACACTTTCTTTGGTTGAAAACCCAGAAAAAAGGTTTTGTTTAGAAAATCCATGTTTAGTCTCTCTGCGGGCTGAAAATCAGTTTAAGAGCATTAAAAACAAGATGTTGCTGCTTTGAGCCAGTAAAGTGATGAAAGCATCAGGTATTCATGAAAATGTCATCAAACTTGTAAGAAGTGTGTCCTAAGACACTTTCTTTGGTTGAAAAGCCAGAAAAAGGTTTTGTTTAATAAAATCCACTTTTGGTCTCTCTCTGCGGGCTAAAAGTCAGTTTAAGAGCATAAAAACAAGATGTTGCTGCTTTGAGGCAGTAAAGTGATGAAAGCATCAGGTATTCATGAAAATGTCATCAAACTTGTAAGAAGTGTGTCCTAAGACACTTTATTTGGTTGAAAACCCAGAAAAAAGGTTTTCTTTAGTAAAATCCATGTTTGGTCTCTCTGCGGGCTGAAAGTCAGTTTAAGAGCATAAAAACAAGATGTTGCTGCTTTGAGGCAGTAAAGTGATGAAAGCATCAGGTATTCATGAAAATGTCATCAAACTTGTAAGAAGTGTGTCCTAAGACACTTTCTTTGGTTGAAAAGCCAGAAAAAAGGTTTTGTTTAATAAAATCCACTTTTGGTCTCTCTGCGGGCTAAAAGTCAGTTTAAGACATAAAAACAAGATGTTGCTGCTTTGAGGCAGTAAAGTGATGAAAGCATCAGGTATTCATGAAATTGTCATCAAACTTGTAAGAAGTGTGTCCTAAGACACTTTATTTGGTTGAAAACCCAGAAAAAAGGTTTTGTTTAGTAAAATCCATGTTTAGTCTCTCTGCGGGCTGAAAATCAGTTTAAGAGCATAAAACAAGATGTTGCTGCTTTGAGGCAGTAAAGAGATGAAAGCATCAGGTATTCATGAAAATGTCATCAAACTTGTAAGAAGTGTGTCCTAAGACACTTTATTTGGTTGAAAACCCAAAAAAAAGGTTTTCTTTAGTAAAATCCATGTTTGGTCTCTCTGCGGGCTGAAAGTCAGTTTAAAAGCATAAAAACAAGATGTTGCTGCTTTGAGGCAGTAAAGTGATGAAAGCATCAGGTATTCATGAAAATGTCATCAAACTTGTAAGAAGTGTGTCCTAAGACACTTTATTTGCTGAAAACCCAGAAAAAGGTTTTGTTTAGTAAAATCCATGTTTAGTCTCTCTGCGGGCTGAAAATCAGTTTAAGAGCATAAAAACAAGATGTTCAATTCAATTCAATTCAGTTTATTTGTATAGCCCAGTTTCACAAATTACAAATTTGTCTCAGAGTGCTTTACAATCTGTACACATAGACATCCCTGACCCAAAACCTCACATCGGACCAGGAAAAACTCCCAAATAACCCTTCAGGGGGAAAAAAAGGGAAGAAACCTTCAGGAGAGCAACAGAGGAGGATCCCTCTCCAGGATGGACAGATGCAATAGATGTAATGTGTACAGAAGGACATATTTAGAGTTAAAATACATTCAAGGAATCTGACAGAGTTTATCAATAGTTCATATTTAGGCATATTCCACGATGGAGAGTTTGGAGACCTCCCAAGTGGAGGAGTGGGCGGAGTCCCAGCAGGGCAGTGGCACAGCTGGCGACAGGAACTCACGATCCAACCATCGAAGGTCCATCAGCAGATGGAATCTATGCCTCTCATAGGGTCCGATGACCCCATGAGACGTGAAGTCAGAAGGACTCCGGGGAGAAAGCAGAGTTAGTCATGTGTGATGGAGAGATGAAGATTCATCCATAGGAGAAAGAAAAGAGGAGAGAGGTGCTCAGTGCATCCTAAACATCCCCAGCAGCTTTAAGCCTATACCAGCATATCCAGGGGCTGGACCAGGGCAAACCTGATTCAGCCCTGACTATAAGCTCTCTCAGAGAGGGAGGTGTTCAGTCTACTCTTGTATGTGGTTACTGTGTCTCCCTCCCGGACTGATGCTGGGAGCTAAGTCCATAAAGAGGGAGCTTGATAACTTATGGCTCTGGCTCCCATTTTACATTTTAAGACTCTCGGGACTACAAGTAGCCCGCATTTAGTGAGCGCAGCTCTCTGGTGGGGCGATACGGTACTACAAGCTCTTTAAGATATGATGGTGCATCACCAATTAAGGCTTTGTAAGTTAAGAGAAGAATTTTAAAAGTGATTCTTGATTTTACAGGAGCCAGTGCAGAGCAGCTAGTGCAGGAGTAATGTGATCTCTTTTCTTAGTTTTAGTGAGAATACGAGCTGCAGCATTCTGAATCAACTGGAGGGACCTAAGAGATTTATTAGTGCAGCCTGATAATAAGGAGTTGCAGTAATCCAGTCTCGAAGTAACGAACGTGTGAAACCAATTTCTCTGCATCTTTTTGAGACAAGATGTGCCTGATTTTTGAAATATTACGTAGATGGAAGAATGCAGTCCTTGAGATTTGCTACATGTGGGAGCTAAAGGACAAGCTGTGATCAAAGATAACGCCGAGATTCTTTACAGTGGTGTTGGATGCTAGAGTAATGCCATCTACAGAAATCACATCACCAGATAATTGATCTCTGAGGTGCTCAGGGCCGAGTAGAATTACTTCGGTTTTGTCTGAGTTTAACATCAAGAAGTTGCCGGTCATCCATGTTTTTATGTCACTAAGACATGCTTGAATTTTAGTGAGTTGGTTAGTCTCCTCTGGTTTTATCGATAGATATAGTTGAGTATCATCTGCATAACAATGAAAGTTTATAGAGCGTTTCCTGATAATATTGCCCAAAGGAAGCATGTATAAGGTAAATAGAATTGGTCCAAGCACAGAACCTTGTGGAACTCCATGACTAACGTTGGTGGTCATTGAGGCTTCATCGTTTACAAATACAAACTGAGATCGATCTGATAAATAGGATTTAAACCAACTTAGGGCGGTGCCTGAAATACCAATCGACTGCTCCAGTCTCTGTAATAGGATGTTATGGTCAATGGTGTCGAATGCAGCACTAAGGTCTAACAAGACCAGTACAGAGAGAAGTCCTTTATCTGCTGCCATTAAGAGGTCATTCGTAATCTTCACAAGTGCTGTCTCTGTGCTGTGGTGTTTTCTAAATCCTGACTGAAACTCTTCAAATAAACTATTCTGATGTAGAAAGTCACACAACTGATTTGCGACCACTTTCTCAAGGATCTTAGAGAGGAAGGGGAGGTTAGAGATCGGTCTGTAGTTAGCCAAAACCTCTGGATCCAGAGTGGGCTTCTTCAGGAGAGGTTTAATTACAGCTACTTTGAAGGAATGTGGTACGTGGCCTGTTAACAAAGACACATTAATAATATCCAAAAGAGAGCTGCCAATTAAAGGCAAAACATCTTTAAGCAGCCTAGTCGGGATAGGGTCCAAGAGACAGGTAGACGTGTTAGAAGTAGAAACCATTAAAGATAATTGGTCACGGTTGATGGGAGAAAAGCCATCTAAATATATACCAGGACATACAGGGGTTTCCAAAGCCATTCCACTTGAATGTTGCTGCTTTGAGGCAGTAAAGTGAAGAAAGCATCAGGTATTCATGAAAATGTCATCAAACTTGTAAGAAGTGTGTTCTAAGACACTTTCTTTGGTTGAAAAGCCAGAAAAAAGGTTTTGTTTAATAAAATCCACTTTTGGTCTCTCTGCGGGCTAAAAGTCAGTTTAAGAGCATAAAAACAAGATGTTGCTGTTTTGAGGCAGTAAAGTGATGAAAGCATCAGGTATTCATGAAAATGTCATCAAACTTGTAAGAAGTGTGTCCTAAGACACTTTATTTGGTTGAAAACCCAGAAAAAAGGTTTTGTTTAGTAAAATCCATGTTTGGTCTCTCTGCGGGCTGAAAGTCAGTTTAAGAGCATAAAAACAAGATGTTGCTGCTTTGAGGCAGTAAAGTGATGAAAGCATCAGGTATTCATGAAAATGTCATCAAACTTGTAAGAAGTGTGTCCTAAGACACTTTATTTGGTTGAAAACCCAAAAAAAAGGTTTTCTTTAGTAAAATCCATGTTTGGTCTCTCTGCGGGCTGAAAGTCAGTTTAAAAGCATAAAAACAAGATGTTGCTGCTTTGAGGCAGTAAAGTGATGAAAGCATCAGGTATTCATGAAAATGTCATCAAACTTGTAAGAAGTGTGTCCTAAGACACTTTCTTTGGTTGAAAAGCCAGAAAAAAGGTTTTGTTTAATAAAATCCACTTTTGGTCTCTCTGGCTAAAAGTCAGTTTAAGAGCATAAAAAACAAGATGTTGCTTTGAGGCAGTAAAGTGATGAAAGCATCAGGTATTCATGAAAATGTCATCAAACTTGTAAGAAGTGTGTCCTAAGACACTTTCTTTGGTTGAAAACCCAGAAAAAAGGTTTTGTTTAGTAAAATCCATGTTTAGTCCCTCTGCGGGCTGAAAATCAGTTTAAGAGCATAAAAACAAGATTTTGCTGCTTTGAGGCAGTAAAGTGATGAAACCATCAGGTATTCATGAACATGTCATCAAACTTGTAAGAAGTGTGTCCTAAGACACTTTCTTTGGTTGAAAACACAGAAGAAAGGATTTGTTTAGTAAAATCCACGTTTGGCCTCTCTGCGGGCTGAAAATCAGTTTAAGAGCATAAAAACAAGATGTTGCTGCTTTGAGCCAGTAAAGTGATGAAAGCATCGGGTATTCATGAAAATGTCATCAAACTTGTAAGAAGTGTGTCCTAAGACACTTTATTTGGTTGAAAACCCAGAAAAAAGGTTTTGTTTAGTAAAATCCATGTTTGGTCTCTCTGCGGGCTGAAAGTCAGTTTAAGAGCATAAAAACAAGATGTTGCTGCTTTGAGCCAGTAAAGTGATGAAAGCATCAGGTATTCATGAAAATGTCATCAAACTTGTAAGAAGTGTGTCCTAAGACACTTTCTTTGGTTGAAAACCCAGAAAAAAGGTTTTGTTTAGTAAAATCCATGTTTAGTCTCTCTGCGGGCTGAAAATCAGTTTAAGAGCATTAAAACAAGATGTTGCTGCTTTGAGCCAGTAAAGTGATGAAAGCATCAGGTATTCATGAAAATGTCATCAAACTTGTAAGAAGTGTGTCCTAAGACACTTTCTTTGGTTGAAAAGCCAGAAAAAAGGTTTTGTTTAATAAAATCCACTTTTGGTCTCTCTGCGGGCTAAAAGTCAGTTTAAGAGCATAAAAACAAGATGTTGCTGCTTTGAGGCAGTAAAGTGATGAAAGCATCAGGTATTCATGAAAATGTCATCAAACTTAAAAGAAGTGTGTCCTAAGACACTTTATTTGGTTGAAAACCCAGAAAAAGGTTTCTCTTTAGTAAAATCCATGTTTGGTCTCTCTGCGGGCTGAAAGTCAGTTTAAGAGCATAAAAACAAGATGTTGCTGCTTTGAGGCAGTAAAGTGATGAAAGCATCAGGTATTCATGAAAATGTCATCAAACTTGTAAGAAGTGTGTCCTAAGACACTTTCTTTGGTTGAAAACCCAGAAAAAAGGTTTTGTTTAATAAAATCCACTTTTGGTCTCTCTGCGGGCTAAAAGTCAGTTTAAGAGCATAAAAACAAGATGTTGCTGCTTTGAGGCAGTAAAGTGATGAAAGCATCAGGTATTCATGAAAATGTCATCAAACTTGTAAGAAGTGTGTCCTAAGACACTTTATTTGGTTGAAAACCCAGAAAAAAGGTTTTGTTTAGTAAAATCCATGTTTAGTCTCTCTGCGGGCTGAAAATCAGTTTAAGAGCATAAAACAAGATGTTGCTGCTTTGAGGCAGTAAAGAGATGAAAGCATCAGGTATTCATGAAAATGTCATCAAACTTGTAAGAAGTGTGTCCTAAGACACTTTCTTTTGTTGAAAACACAGAAAAAAGGATTTGTTTAGTAAAATCCACGTTTGGCCTCTCTGCGGGCTGAAAATCAGTTTAAGGGCATATAAACAAGATGTTGCTGCTTTGAGGCAGTAAAGTGATGAAAGCATCAGGTATTCATGAAAATGTCATCAAACTTGTAAGAAGTGTGTCCTAAGACACTTTATTTGGTTGAAAACCCAGAAAAAAGGTTTTGTTTAGTAAAATCCATGTTTAGTCTCTCTGCGGGCTGAAAATCAGTTTAAGAGCATAAAAACAAGATGTTCAATTCAATTCAATTCAGTTTATTTGTATAGCCCAGTTTCACAAATTACAAATTTGTCTCAGAGTGCTTTACAATCTGTACACATAGACATCCCTGACCCAAAACCTCACATCGGACCAGGAAAAACTCCCAAATAACCCTTCAGGGGGAAAAAAAGGGAAGAAACCTTCAGGAGAGCAACAGAGGAGGATCCCTCTCCAGGATGGACAGATGCAATAGATGTAATGTGTACAGAAGGACATATTTAGAGTTAAAATACATTCAAGGAATCTGACAGAGTTTATCAATAGTTCATATTTAGGCATATTCCACGATGGAGAGTTTGGAGAGACCCTCCCAAGTGGAGGAGTGGGCGGAGTCCCAGCAGGGCAGTGGCACAGCTGGCGACAGGAACTCACGATCCAACCATCGAAGGTCCATCAGCAGATGGAATCTATGCCGTCTCATAGGGTCCGATGACCCCATGAGACGTGAAGTCAGAAGGACTCCGGGGAGAAAGCAGAGTTAGTCATGTGTGATGGAGAGATGAAGATTCATCCATAGGAGAAAGAAAAGAGGAGAGAGGTGCTCAGTGCATCCTAAACATCCCCAGCAGCTTTAAGCCTATACCAGCATATCCAGGGGCTGGACCAGGGCAAACCTGATTCAGCCCTGACTATAAGCTCTGTCAAAGAGGAAAGTCTTCAGTCTACTCTTGAATGTGGTTACTGTGTCTGCCTCCCGGACTGAAGGTGGAAGCTGGTTCCATAAAAGAGGAGCTTGATAACTAAAGGCTCTGGCTCCCATTTTACATTTTAAGACTCTCGAACCTAGAAGTAGCCCCGCATTTAGTGAGCGCAGCTCTCTGGTGGGGCGATACGGTACTACAAGCTCTTTAAGATATGATGGTGCATCACCAATTAAGGCTTTGTAAGTTAAGAGAAGAATTTTAAAAGTGATTCTTGATTTTACAGGGAGCCAGTGCAGAGCAGCTAGTGCAGGAGTAATGTGATCTCTTTTCTTAGTTTTAGTGAGAATACGAGCTGCAGCATTCTGAATCAACTGGAGGGACCTAAGAGATTTATTAGTGCAGCCTGATAATAAGGAGTTGCAGTAATCCAGTCTCGAAGTAACGAACGCGTGAACCAATTTCTCTGCATCTTTTTGAGACAAGATGTGCCTGATTTTGAAATATTACGTAGATGGAAGAATGCAGTCCTTGAGATTTGCTTTATGTGGGAGTTAAAGGACAAGTCCCGATCAAAGATAACGCCGAGATTCTTTACAGTGGTGTTGGATGCTAGAGTAATGCCATCTACAGAAATCACATCACCAGATAATTGATCTCTGAGGTGCTCAGGGCCGAGTAGAATTACTTCGGTTTTGTCTGAGTTTAACATCAAGAAGTTGCCGGTCATCCATGTTTTTATGTCACTAAGACATGCTTGAATTTTAGTGAGTTGGTTAGTCTCCTCTGGTTTTATCGATAGATATAGTTGAGTATCATCTGCATAACAATGAAAGTTTATAGAGCGTTTCCTGATAATATTGCCCAAAGGAAGCATGTATAAGGTAAATAGAATTGGTCCAAGCACAGAACCTTGTGGAACTCCATGACTAACGTTGGTGGTCATTGAGGCTTCATCGTTTACAAATACAAACTGAGATCGATCTGATAAATAGGATTTAAACCAACTTAGGGCGGTGCCTGAAATACCAATCGACTGCTCCAGTCTCTGTAATAGGATGTTATGGTCAATGGTGTCGAATGCAGCACTAAGGTCTAACAAGACCAGTACAGAGAGAAGTCCTTTATCTGCTGCCATTAAGAGGTCATTCGTAATCTTCACAAGTGCTGTCTCTGTGCTGTGGTGTTTTCTAAATCCTGACTGAAACTCTTCAAATAAACTATTCTGATGTAGAAAGTCACACAACTGATTTGCGACCACTTTCTCAAGGATCTTAGAGAGGAAGGGAGGTTAGAGATCGGTCTGTAGTTAGCCAAAACCTCTGGATCCAGAGTGGGCTTCTTCAGGAGAGGTTTAATTACAGCTACTTTGAAGGAATGTGGTACGTGGCCTGTTAACAAAGACACATTAATAATATCCAAAAGAGAGCTGCCAATTAAAGGCAAAACATCTTTAAGCAGCCTAGTCGGGATAGGGTCCAAGAGACAGGTAGACGTGTTAGAAGTAGAAACCATTAAAGATAATTGGTCACGGTTGATGGGAGAAAAGCCATCTAAATATATACCAGGACATACAGGGGTTTCCAAAGCCATTCCACTTGAATGTTGCTGCTTTGAGGCAGTAAAGTGAAGAAAGCATCAGGTATTCATGAAAATGTCATCAAACTTGTAAGAAGTGTGTTCTAAGACACTTTCTTTGGTTGAAAAGCCAGAAAAAAGGTTTTGTTTAATAAAATCCACTTTTGGTCTCTCTGCGGGCTAAAAGTCAGTTTAAAACATAAAAACAAGATGTTGCTGTTTTGAGGCAGTAAAGTGATGAAAGCATCAGGTATTCATGAAAATGTCATCAAACTTGTAAGAAGTGTGTCCTAAGACACTTTATTTGGTTGAAAACCCAGAAAAAAGGTTTTGTTTAGTAAAATCCATGTTTGGTCTCTCTGCGGGCTGAAAGTCAGTTTAAAAGCATAAAAACAAGATGTTGCTGCTTTGAGGCAGTAAAGTGATGAAAGCATCAGGTATTCATGAAAATGTCATCAAACTTGTAAGAAGTGTGTCCTAAGACACTTTATTTGGTTGAAAACCCAAAAAAAAGGTTTTCTTTAGTAAAATCCATGTTTGGTCTCTCTGCGGGCTGAAAGTCAGTTTAAAAGCATAAAAACAAGATGTTGCTGCTTTGAGGCAGTAAAGTGATGAAAGCATCAGGTATTCATGAAAATGTCATCAAACTTGTAAGAAGTGTGTCCTAAGACACTTTATTTGGTTGAAAACCCAGAAAAAAGGTTTTGTTTAGTAAAATCCATGTTTAGTCTCTCTGCGGGCTGAAAATCAGTTTAAGAGCATAAAAACAAGATGTTCAATTCAATTCAATTCAGTTTATTTGTATAGCCCAGTTTCACAAATTACAAATTTGTCTCAGAGTGCTTTACAATCTGTACACATAGACATCCCTGACCCAAAACCTCACATCGGACCAGGAAAAACTCCCAAATAACCCTTCAGGGGGAAAAAAAGGGAAGAAACCTTCAGGAGAGCAACAGAGGAGGATCCCTCTCCAGGATGGACAGATGCAATAGATGTAATGTGTACAGAAGGACATATTTAGAGTTAAAATACATTCAAGGAATCTGACAGAGTTTATCAATAGTTCATATTTAGGCATATTCCACGATGGAGAGTTTGGAGACCTCCCAAGTGGAGGAGTGGGCGGAGTCCCAGCAGGGCAGTGGCACAGCTGGCGACAGGAACTCACGATCCAACCATCGAAGGTCCATCAGCAGATGGAATCTATGCCGTCTCATAGGGTCCGATGACCCCATGAGACGTGAAGTCAGAAGGACTCCGGGGAGAAAGCAGAGTTAGTCATGTGTGATGGAGAGATGAAGATTCATCCATAGGAGAAAGAAAAGAGGAGAGGTGCTCAGTGCATCCTAAACATCCCCAGCAGCTTTAAGCCTATACCAGCATATCCAGGGGCTGGACCAGGGCAAACCTGATTCAGCCCTGACTATAAGCTCTGTCAAAGAGGAAAGTCTTCAGTCTACTCTTGAATGTGGTTACTGTGTCTGCCTCCCGGACTGAAGGTGGAAGCTGGTTCCATAAAAGAGGAGCTTGATAACTAAAGGCTCTGGCTCCCATTTTACATTTTAAGACTCTCGGAACTACAAGTAGGCCCGCATTTAGTGAGCGGCGCAGCTCTCTGGTGGGGCGATACGGTACTAAGCTCTTTAAGATATGATGGTGCATCACCAATTAAGGCTTTGTAAGTTAAGAGAAGAATTTTAAAAGTGATTCTTGATTTTACAGGGAGCCAGTGCAGAGCAGCTAGTGCAGGAGTAATGTGATCTCTTTTCTTAGTTTTAGTGAGAATACGAGCTGCAGCATTCTGAATCAACTGGAGGACCTAAGAGATTTATTAGTGCAGCCTGATAATAAGGAGTTGCAGTAATCCAGTCTCGAGTAACGAACGCGTGAACCAATTTCTCTGCATCTTTTTGAGACAAGATGTGCCTGATTTTTGAAATATTACGTAGATGGAAGAATGCAGTCCTTGAGATTTGCTTTATGTGGGAGTTAAAGGACAAGTCGATCAAAAATAACGCCGAGGTTCTTTACAGTGGTGTTGGTGCTAGAGTAATGCCATCTACAGAAATCACATCACCAGATAATTGATCTCTGAGGTGCTCAGAGGCGAGTAGAATTACTTCGGTTTTGTCTGAGTTTAACATCAAGAAGTTGCCGGTCATCCATGTTTTTATGTCACTAAGACATGCTTGAATTTTAGTGAGTTGGTTAGTCTCCTCTGGTTTTATCGATAGATATAGTTGAGTATCATCTGCATAACAATGAAAGTTTATAGAGCGTTTCCTGATAATATTGCCCAAAGGAAGCATGTATAAGGTAAATAGAATTGGTCCAAGCACAGAACCTTGTGGAACTCCATGACTAACGTTGGTGGTCATTGAGGCTTCATCGTTTACAAATACAAACTGAGATCGATCTGATAAATAGGATTTAAACCAACTTAGGGCGGTGCCTGAAATACCAATCGACTGCTCCAGTCTCTGTAATAGGATGTTATGGTCAATGGTGTCGAATGCAGCACTAAGGTCTAACAAGACCAGTACAGAGAGAAGTCCTTTATCTGCTGCCATTAAGAGGTCATTCGTAATCTTCACAAGTGCTGTCTCTGTGCTGTGGTGTTTTCTAAATCCTGACTGAAACTCTTCAAATAAACTATTCTGATGTAGAAAGTCACACAACTGATTTGCGACCACTTTCTCAAGGATCTTAGAGAGGAAGGGGAGGTTAGAGATCGGTCTGTAGTTAGCCAAAACCTCTGGATCCAGTGGGCTTCTTCAGGAGAGGTTTAATTACAGCTACTTTGAAGGAATGTGGTACGTGGCCTGTTAACAAAGACACATTAATAATATCCAAAAGAGAGCTGCCAATTAAAGGCAAAACATCTTTAAGCAGCCTAGTCGGGATAGGGTCCAAGACCCTATCCTTCATATAGTCATAATGATAGGCTGAAGAAACCCCAGACAAATACTGGTGTATGGCTGCATATAATTCCAAGGCAAAGGTGTCTCAAAACAATTGCGGTGGTTCAGGCACCATTCTTCAGATGAGACTGG
>JAYMGU010000435.1:37500-45960 GCA_036178185.1 Liparis tanakae | reverse complement strand
TAAAAAGCAAAGAGTGGCAGGAAATATAGCCTACGGCCACACCAGTCTGTTGACGCCCGATCTCGTCAGATCTCGGAAGCTAAGCTGAGTCGGGCCTGGTTAGTACTTGGATGGGAGACCGCCTGGGAATACCAGGTGCTGTAAACTCTTTAACTTATTACTCCAAAAACGCAGTCGACGTTGCACTTTTATCATTTGAGAAAGAAAAAAACGAGATACTTTCAAAATTAATGTTATGAAAAAAACATATTGATAGATTTAAAAAGCAAAGCGTGGCAGCAAATATTGCCTACGGCCACACCAGTCTGGTGACGCCGCAATCTCTCAGATCTCGGAAGCTAAGCAGAGTCGGGCCTGGTTAAGTACTTGAAGGAGACCCCCTGGGATTACCAGGTGCTGTAAGTTTTAACTTATTCCTCAAAACGCAGTCGACGTTGCACTTTTTATCGTTTGAGAAAGAAAAAACGAGATACTTTCAAAATTAATGTTATGAAAAAAAATATTGATAGATTTAAAAAGCAAAGCGTGGCAGCAAATATTGCCTACGGCCACACCAGTCTGGTGACGCCGCACTTCGCCAGATCTCGAAGCTAAGCAGAGTCGGGCCTGGTTAGTACTTGGATGGGAGACCGCCTGGGAATACCAGGTGCTGTAAGCTCATTAACTATTTCCTCCAAACGCAGTCGCTTGCACTTTTATCATTTGAGAAAGAAAAAAACGAGATACTTTCAATATTAATGTATTATGAAATGACAAAAAACATATTGATAGATTTAAAAAGCAAAGCGTGCAGCAAATATTGCCTACGGCCACACCAGTTGGTGACGCCCGATCTCGCCAGATCTCGAAGCTAAGCAGTCGGGCCTGGTTAGTACTTGATGGGAGACCGCCTGGGATTACCAGGTGCTGTAAGCTCTTTAACTTATTCCTCCAAAACGCAGTCGACGTTGCACTTTTATCATTTGAGAAAAAAAAGAGATACTTTCAATATTAATGTATTATGAAATGACAAAAAAACATATTGATAGATTTAAAAAGCAAAGCGTGGCAGCAAATATTGCCTACGGCCACACAGTTCTGGTGACGCCCGATCTCGCCAGATCTCGGAAGCTAAGCAGAGTCGAGCCTGGTTAGTACTTGGATGGGAGACCGCCTGGGATACCAGGTGCTGTAAGCTCTTTAACTTTTTCTCCAAAAACGCAGTCGACATTGCACTTTATCATTTGAGAAAGAAAAAACGAGATACTTTCAATATTAATGTTATATGAAAAAAACAACATATTGATAGATTTAAAAAGCAAAAGGTGGCAGCAAATATTGCCTACGGCCACACCAGTCTGGTGACGCCCGATCTCGCCAGATCTCGAAGCTAGGCAGAGTCGGGCCTGGTTAGTACTTGAATGGGAGACCGCCTGGGATTACCAGGTGCTGTAGGCTCTTAACTTATTCCTCCAAAACGCAGTCGACGTGCACTTTTATCATTTGAGAAAAAAAAACGAGATACTTTCAATATTAATTTATTATGAAATGACAAAAAAACATATTGATAGATTTAAAAAGCAAAGAGTGGTTGGAATTATTGCTCACGGCCACACCAGTCTGGTGACACCCGATCTCGCCAGATCTCGAAGCTAAGCAGTCGGGCCTGGTTAGTACTTGGATGGGAGACCGCCTGGGAATACCAGGTGCTGTAAGTTTTAACTTATTCCTCCAAAACGCAGTCGACGTAATTCTTTTTATCATTTGAGAAAAAAAAGAGATACTTTCAATATTAATTTATTATGAAAAAAAACATATTGATAGATTTAAAAGCAAAGTGTGGTTGCAAATATTGCCTACGGCTACCACAGTCTGGTGACGCTAATCTCGCCAGATCTCGGAAGTTAAGCAGAGTCGCGCCTGGTTACTACTTGGATGGGAGACCGCCTGGGAATCCCAGGTGCTGTAAGCTCATTAACTATTTCCTCCAAAACGCAGTCGACGCTGCACTTTTATCACTTGAGAAAGAAGAAAAAACGGGATACTTTCAATATTAATGTATTATGAAATGACAAAAAACATATTGATAGATTTAAAAGCAAAGCTGGCAGCAATATTGCCTACGGCCACACCAGTCAGGGTGACGCCCGATCAGCCAGATCTCGGAAGCTAAGCAGTCGGGCCTGGTTAGTACTTGATGGGAGACCGCCTGGGATTACCAGGTGCTGTAAGTTTTAACTTATTCCTCCAAGACGGAGTCGGCGTGGCACTTGTATCATTTGAGGAAAAAAAGAGAGATACTTTCAATATTAATGTATTATGAAATGACAAAAAACATATTGATAGATTTAAAAAGCAAAGCGTGGTAGCAAATATTGTTTACGGCCACACCAGTCTGGTGACGCCCGATCTCACAGATCTCGAAGCTAAGCAGAGTCGAGCCTGGTTAGTACTTGATGGGAGACCGCCTGGGAATACCAGGTGCTGTAAGCTCTTTTAACTTATTCCTCCAAAACGCAGTCGACGCTGCACTTGTACCATTTGAGAAAAAAAAAAAGAGATACTTTCAATATTAATTTATCATGAAATGACAAAAACATATTGATAGATTTAAAAAAGCAAAGCGTGGCAGCAAATATTGCCTACGGCCACACCAGTCTGGTGACGCCCGATCTCGCCAGATCTCGGAAGCTAAGCAGTCGGGCCTGGTTAGTACTTGGATGGGAGACCGCCTGGGAATACCAGGTGCTGTAAGCTCTTAACTTATTCCTCCAAACGCAGTCGACGTTGCACTTTTTATCATTTGAGAAAAAAAAAAAAGAGATACTTTCAATATTAATGTATTATGAAATGACAAAAAAACATATTGATAGATTTAAAAAGCAAAGCGTGGTAGCAAATATTGCCTACACACACCAGTCTGGTGACGCCCGAACTCGCCAGATCTCGGAAGCTAGGCAGAGTCGGGCCTGGTTAGTACTTGGATGGGAGACCGCCTGGAATACCAGGTGCTGTAAGCTCTTTAACTTATTCTCCAAAACGCAGTCGACGTTGCACTTTTATCATTTGAGAAAGAAAAACGAGATACTTTCAATATTAATGTTATATGAAAATAAAACATATTGATAGATTTAAAAAGCAAAGCGTGGCAGCAAATATTGCCTACGGCCGCACCAGTCTGGTGACGCCCGATCTCGTCAGATCTCGGAAGCTAAGCAGAGGCGGGCCTGGTTAGTACTTCGATGGGAGACCGCCTGGGAATACCAGGTGCTGTAAGTTTTAACTTATTCTCAAAACGCAGTCGACGTTGCACTTTTATCATTTGAGAAAGAAAAAAACGAGATACTTTCAACATTAATGTATCATGAAAATGACAAAAACATATTGATAGATTTAAAAAGCAAAGAGTGGCAGGAAATATTGCCTACGGCCACACCAGTCTGTTGACGCCCGATCTCGCCAGATCTCGGAAGCTAAGCAGAGTCGGGCCTGGTTAGTACTTGATGGGAGACCGCCTGGGAATACCAGGTGCTGTAAGCTCTTTAACTTATTCCTCCAAAACGCAGTCGACGTTGCACTTTATCATTTGAGAAAAAAAAAAAGAGATACTTTCAATATTAATTTATTATGAAATGACAAAAAACATATTGATAGATTTAAAAAGCAAAGCGTGGTACCAAATATTGCCTACGGCCACACCAGTCTGGTGACGCCTGATCTCGCAGATCTCGGAAGCTATTGCAGAGTCGGGCCTGGTTAGTACTTGATGGGAGACCGCCTGGGAATACCAGGTGCTGTAAGCTCATTAACTTTTTTCCTCCAAAACGCAGTCGACGTTGCACTTTTATCATTTGAGAAAGAAAAAAACGAGATACTTTCAATATTAATGTATTATGAAATGACAAAAAACATATTGATAGATTTAAAAAGCAAAGCGTGGCAGCAAATATTGCTTCACGGCCACACCAGTCTGGTGACGCCCGATCTCACAGATCTCGAAGCTAAGCAGTCGGGCCTGGTTAGTACTTGGATGGGAGACCGCCTGGGATTACCAGGTGCTGTAAGCTCTTTAACTTATTCCTCCAAAACGCAGTCGACGTTGCACTTTTATCATTTGAGAAAGACAAAAACGAGATACTTTCAATATTAATGTATTATGACAAAAAACATATTGATAGATTTAAAAAGCAAAGCGTGGCAGCAATTATTGCCTACGGCCACACCAGTTTGGTGTGACGCCCGATCTCGCCAGATCTCGAAGCTAAGCAGAGTCGGGCCTGGTTAGTACTTGGAGGGGAGACCGCCTGGGAATACCAGGTGCTGTAAGCTCTTTAACTTATTCCTCAAAAACGCAGTCGACGTTGCACTTTTATCATTTGAGAAAGTAAAACGAGATACTTTCAATATTAATGTATCATGAAATGACAAAAAACATATTGATAGATTTAAAAGCAAAGAGTGGCAGCAATTATTGCCTACGGCCACACCAGTCTGGTGACGCCCAATCTCGCCAGATCTCGGAAGCTAAGCAGAGTCGGGCCTGGTTAGTACTTAGTTGGGAGACCGCCTGGGAATACCAGGTGCTGTAAGCTCTTTAACTTATTCCTCCAAAACGCAGTCGACGTTGCACTTTTATCATTTGAGAAAAACAAAACGAGATACTTTCAATATTAATTTATCATGAAATGACAAAAAACATATTGATAGATTTAAAAAGCAAAGCTGCAGCAAATATTGCTTCACGGCCACACCAGTCTGGTGACGCCCGATCTGCCAGATCTCGGAAGCTAAGCAGTCGGGCCTGGTTAGTACTTGATGGGAGACCGCCTGGGATTACCAGGTGCTGTAAGCTCTTAACTTATTCCTCCAAAACGCAGTCGACGTTGCACTTTTTATCATTTGAGAAAAAAAAAAACGAGATACTTTCAATATTAATGTATTATGAAATGACAAAAAACATATTGATAGATTTAAAAAAGCAAAGCGTGGCAATATTGCCTACGGCCACACCACAGTCTGGTGACGCCTCGATCTGCCAGATCTCGAAGCTAAGCAGAGTCGAGCCTGGTTAGTACTTGATGGGAGACCGCCTGGGAATACCAGGTGCTGTAAGCTCTTAACTTTTTCCTCCAAAACGCAGTCGACGTTGCACTTTTATCATTTGAGAAAAAAAAAACGAGATACTTTCAATATTAATGTTATGAAATGAAAAAACATATTGATAGATTTAAAAAGCAAAGCGTGGCAGCAAATATTGCCGACGGCCACACCAGTCTGGTGACGCCCGATCTCGCCAGATCTCGGAAGCTAAGCAGAGTCGGGCCTGGTTAGTACTTGAATGGAAGACCGCCTGGGAATACCAGGTGCTGTAAGCTCTTAACTTATTCCTCAAAAACGCAGTCGACGTTGCACTTTTATCATTTGAGAAAGAAAAAAACGAGATACTTTCAATATTAATGTATTATGAAATGACAAAAAACATATTGATAGATTTAAAAAGCAAAGAGTGGCAGGAAATATTGCCTACGGCCACACCAGTCTGGTGACGCCCGATCTCGCCAGATCTCGGAAGCTAAGCAGAGTCGGGCCTGGTTAGTACTTGGATGGGAGACAGCCTGGGAATACCAGGTGCTGTAAGCTCTTTAACTTATTCCTCCAAAACCCAGTCGACGTTGCACTTTTTATCATTTGAGAAAAAAAAAAGAGATACTTTTAATATTAATTTATCATGAAATGACAAAAAACATATTGATAGATTTAAAAAGCAAAGCGTAGCAAATATTGCTCACGGCCACACCAGTCTGGTGACACCCGATCTCGTCAGATCTCGGAAGCTAAGCAGAGTCGGGCCTGGTTAGTACTTGGATGGGAGACCGCCTGGGAATACCAGGTGCTGTAAGCTCATTAACTTTTTCCTCCAAAACGCAGTCGACGTTGCACTTTTGTTCATTTGAGAAAGAAAAAAAAACGAGATACTTTCAATATTAATGTATTATGAAATGTCAAAAAACATATTGATAGATTTAAAAAGCAAAGTGGCAGCAAATATTGCCTACGGCCACCAGTCTGGTGACGCCTGATCTCGTCAGATCTCGGAAGCTAAGCAGTCGGGCCTGGTTAGTACTTGATGGGAGACCGCCTGGGAATACCAGGTGCTGTAAGGTCTTTAAACTTATTCCTCCAAAACGCAGTCGACGCTGCACTTTTATCATTTGAGAAAAAAAAAAACGAGATACTTTCAATATTAATGTATTATGAAATGACAAAAAACATATTGATAGATTTAAAAAGCAAAGCGTGGCAGCAAATATTGCCTACGGCCACAAGTCTGGTGACGCCCGATCTCGCCAGATCACGGAAGCTAAGCAGAGTCGGGCCTGGTTAGTACTTGAATGGGAGACCGCCTGGGAATACCAGGTGCTGTAAGCTCTTTAACTTATTCCTCAAAAACGCAGTCGACGTTGCACTTTTATCATTTGAGAAAGAAAAAACGAGATACTATCAACATAAATGTATCATTAAATGACAAAAACATATTGATAGATTTAAAAAGCAAAGAGTGGCAGGAAATATTGCCTACGGCCACACCAGTCTGTTGACGCCCAATCTCGCCAGATCTCGAAGCTAAGCAGTCGGGCCTGGTTAGTACTTGATGGGAGACCGCCTGGGAATACCAGGTGCTGTAAGCTCTTAACTTATTCCTCCAAAACGCAGTCGACGTTGCACTTTATCATTTGAGAAAAAAAAAAAGAGATACTTTCAATATTAATTTATCATGAAATGACAAAAACATATTGATAGATTTAAAAAGCAAAGCGTGGCAGCAAATATTGCCGCCACACCAGTCTGGTGACGCCCGATCTCGTCAGATATCGGAAGCTAAGCAGAGTCGGGCCTGGTTAGTACTTGAATGGGAGACTGCCTGGGAATACCAGGTGCTGTAAGCTCTTTAACTTATTCCTCCAAAATGCAGTCGACGTTGCACTTTTATCATTCGAGAAAAAAAAAAAAACGAGATACTTTCAACATTAATGTATCATGAAATGACAAAACATATTGATAGATTTAAAAAGCAAAGAGTGGCAGGAACATTGCTCACGGCCACACCAGTCTGGTGACGCCCGATCTCGTCAGATCTCAGAAGCTAAGCAGAGTCGGGCCTGGTTAGTACTTGGATGGGAGACCGCCTGGGAATACCAGGTGCTGTAAGCTCTTAACTTATTCCTCCAAAACGCAGTCGACGCTACTTTTTATCATTTGAGAAAAAAAAAACGAGATACTTTCAACATTAATGTATCATGAAATGACAAAAACATATTGATAGATTTAAAAAGCAAAGAGTGGTTGGAAATATTGCCTACGGCCACACCAGTCTGGTGACGCGAGTCTCGGCCAGATCTCGAAGCTAAGCAGAGTCGGGCTTAGTACTTGATGGGAGACCGCCTGGGAATACCAGGTGCTGTAAGCTCATTAACTTTTTCCTCAAAACGCAGTCGACGTTGCACTTTTATCATTTGAGAAAGAAAAAACGAGATACTTTCAATATTAATGTATTATGAAAAAAACATATTGATAGATTTAAAACAGAAAAGCGTGGCAGCAAATATTGCCTACGGGCACAACAGTCTGGAGACGCCCGATCTCAGATCTCGAAGCTAAGCAGTCGGGCCTGTTTAGTACTTGATGGGAGACCGCCTGGTAATACCAGGTGCTGTAAGCTCTTTTAACTTATTCCTCCAAAACGCAGTCGACGTTGCACTTTTATCATTTGAGAAAGAATGAAAAACGAGATACTATCAACATTAATGTATCATTAAATGACAAAAAACATATTGATAGATTTAAAAAGCAAAGTGTGGCAGAAATATTGCCCACGGCCACACCAGTCTGGTGACGCCCGATCTCACAGATCTCGGAAGCTAAGCAGAGTCGGGACCTGGTTAGTACTTGATGGGAGACGGCCTGGGAATACCAGGTGCTGTAAGCTCTTTAACTTATTCCTCAAAACGCAGTCGACGTTGCACTTTTATCATTTGAGAAAGAAAAAACGAGATACTTTCAATATTAATGTATTATGAAAAAAAACATATTGATAGATTTAAAAGCAAAGCGTGGCAGCAAAATTGCCTACGGCCACACCAGTCTGGTGACGCCTGATCTCGCCAGATCTCGGAAGCTAAGCAGAGTCGGGCCTGGTTAGTACTTGATGGGAGACCGCCTGGGAATACCAGGTGCTGTAAGCTTTTAACTTATTCCTCAAAACGCAGTCGACGTTGCACTTTTATCATTTGAGAAAGAAAAAACGATATTTTCAACATTAATGTGTTATGAAATGACAAAAACATATTGATAGATTTAAAAAGCAAAGCGTGGCAGCAAAATTGCCTCACGGCCACACCAGTCTGGTGACGCCTGATCTCGGCCAGATCTCGAAGCTAAGCAGAGTCGGGCCTGGTTAGTACTTGGATGGGAGACCGCCTG
>JAYMGU010000435.1:27500-30000 GCA_036178185.1 Liparis tanakae | reverse complement strand
AACATATTGATAGATTTAAAAAGCAAAGAGTGGTTGCAAATATTGCACGGCCACAACAGTCTGGTGACGCCCGATCTCGCCAGATCTCGGAAGCTAAGCAGAGTCGGGCCTGGTTAGTACTTGATGGGAGACCGCCTGGGAATACCAGGTGCTGTAAGCTCATTAACTTTTCCTCCAAAACGCAGTCGACGTTGCACTTTTATCATTTGAGAAAGAAAAAAAAACGAGATACTTTCAATATTAATGTATTATGAAATGACAAAAAACATATTGATAGATTTAAAAAGCAAAGCGTGGCAGCAAATATTGCCTCACGGCCACACCAGTCTGGACGCCCGATCTCGCCAGATCTCGGAAGCTAAGCAGTCGGGCCTGGTTAGTACTGATGGGAGACCGCCTGGGATTACCAGGTGCTGTAAGTGCTCTAACTTATTCCTCCAAAACGCAGTCGACGTTGCACTTTTATCATTTGAGAAAAAAAAAAGAGATACTTTCAATATTAATGTATTATGAAATGACAAAAAAACATATTGATAGATTTAAAACAGCAAAGTGTGGCACGAAATATTGTCTACGGCCACACCAGTCTGGTGACGCCGATCTCACAGATCTCGGAAGCTAAGCAGAGTCGAGCCTGGTTAGTACTTGATGGGAGACCGCCTGGGATACCAGGTGCTGTAAGCTCTTAACTTTTTCCTCCAAAAACGCAGTCGACGTTGCACTTTTATCATTTGAGAAAGAAAAAAACGAGATACTTTCAATATTAATGTTATATGAAAAAAACATATTGATAGATTTAAAAAGCAAAGCGTGGCAGCAATATATTTCACGGTCACACCAGTCTGGTGACGCCCGATCTGCCAGATATCGAAGCTAAGCAGAGTCGGGCCTGGTTAGTACTTGAATGGGAGACCGCCTGGGAATACCAGGTGCTGTAAGCTCTTAACTTATTCCTCAAAAACGCAGTCGACGCACTTTTATCATTTGAGAAAAGAAAAAAACAAGATACTTTCAACATTAATGTATTATGAAATGACAAAAAACATATTGATAGATTTAAAAAAGCAAAGAGTGGCAGGATATATTGCCTACGGCCACACCAGTCTGGTGACGCCCGATCTCGTCCAGGTCTCGAAGCTAAGCAGATTTGGGCCTGGTTAGTACTTGATGGGAGACCGCCTGGGAATACCAGATGCTGTAAGCTCTTTAACTTATTCCTCCAAAAACGCAGTCGACGTTGCACTTTTTATCGTTTGAGAAAGAAAAAAAAACGAGATACTTTCAATATTGATGTATTGTGAAAAAAAAAACATATTGATAGATTTAAAAATGCAAAGCGTGGCAGCAAATATTGCCTACGGCCACACCAGTCTGGTGACGCCTGATCTCGTCAGATATCGGAAGCTAAGCAGAGTCGAGCCTGGTTAGTACTTGGAAGGGAGACCGCCTGGGAATACCAGGTGCTGTTAGCTCTTTAACTTTTTCCTCCAAAACGCAGTCGACGTTGCACTTTTATCATTTGAGAAAGAAAAAAAAACGAGATACTTTCAATATTAATGTATTATGAAATGACAAAAAAAACATATTGATAGATTTAAAAAAGCAAAGAGTGGCAGGAAATATTGCCTACGGCCACACCAGTCTGTTGACGCCCGATCTCGCCAGATCTCGGAAGCTAAGCAGAGTCGGGCCTGGTTAGTACTTGGATGGGAGACCGCCTGGGAATACCAGGTGCTGTAAGCTCTTTAACTTATTCCTCCAAAACGCAGTCGACGTTGCACTTTTATCATTTGAGAAAAACAAACGAGATACTTTCAATATTAATTTATCATGAAATGACAAAAACATATTGATAGATTTAAAAAGCAAAGTGTGGCAGGAAATATTGCCTACGGCCACACCAGTCTGGTGACGCCTGATCTCGTCAGATCTCGGAAGCTAAGCAGATTTGGGCCTGGTTAGTACTTGGATGGGAGACCGCCTGGGAATACCAGGTGCTGTAAGCTCATTAACTTATTCCTCAAAAACGCAGTCGACGTTGCACTTTTAGCATTTGAGAAAGAAAAAAAAAAACGAGATACTTTCAATATTAATGTATTTTGAAAAAAAAACATATTGATAGATTTAAAAGAGCAAAGCGTGCAGCAAATATTGCCTACGGCCACACCAGTCTGGTGACGCCCGATCTCGTCAGATCTCGGCTAAGCAGAGTCGGGCCTGGTTAGTACTTGAAGGAGACCGCCTGGGAATACCAGGTGCTGTAAGCTCTTTAACTTATTCCTCAAAAACGCAGTCGACGTTGCACTTTTATCATTTGAGAAAGAAAAAAAAACGAGATACTTTCAAAATTAATGTTATGAAAAAAAAACATATTGATAGATTTAAAAAAGCAAAGCGTGGCAGCAAAGGCTGCCTACGGCCACACCAGTCTGGACGCCCGATCTCGGCCAGATCTCGGAGCTAAGCAGAGTCGGGCCTGGTTAGTACTTGGATAGGAGAC
>JAYMGU010000435.1:0-22500 GCA_036178185.1 Liparis tanakae | reverse complement strand
GTATGGGAGACCGCCTGGGAATACCAGGTGCTGTAAGCTCTTTAACTTATTCCTCCAAAACGCAGTCGACGTTGCATTTTTATCATTTGAGAAAGAAAAAAAAACGAGATACTTTCAATATTAATGTTATATGAAAAAAAAACATATTGATAGATTTAAAAAAGCAAAGAGTGGCAGCAAATATTGCCTACGGCCACACCAGTCTGGTGACGCCCGATCTCGGCAGATCTCGGAAGCTAAGCAGAGTCGGGCCTGGTTAGTACTTGGATGGGAGACCGCCTGGGAATACCAGGTGCTGTAAGCTCATTAACTTATTCCTCCAAAACGCAGTCGACGTTGCACTTTTATCATTTGAGAAAAGAAAAAAAACGAGATACTTAAACATTAATGTATCATGTAATGACAAAAAAACATATTGATAGATTTAAAAAAGCAAAGAGTGGCAGGAAATATTGCCTACGGCCACACCAGTCTGGTGACGCCCAATCTCGTCAGATCTCGAAGCTAAGCAGAGTCGGGCCTGGTTAGTACTTGATGGGAGACCGCCTGGGAATACCAGGTGCTGTAAGCTCTTAACTTATTCCTCCAAAACGCAGTCGACGTTGCACTTTTATCATTTGAGAAGAAAAAAACGAGATACTTTCAATATTAATTTATTATGAAAAAAACATATTGATAGATTTAAAAACAAAGCGTGGCAGCAAATATTGCCTACGGCCACACCAGTCTGGTGACGCCCGATCTCGTCCAGATCTCGGAAGCTAAGCAGAGTCGGGCCTGGTTAGTACTTGGATGAGACCGCCTGGGAATACCAGGTGCTGTAAGTCTTTAACTTATTCCTCCAAAACGCAGTCGACGCTGCACTTTTTATCATTTGAGAAAGAAAAAAACGAGATACTTTCAATATTAATGTATTGAAATGAAAAAAACATATTGATAGATTTAAAAAGCAAAGCGTGGCAGCAAATATTGCCTACGGCCACACCAGTCTGGTGACGCCCGATCTCGCCAGATCTCGGAAGCTAAGCAGAGTCGGGCCTGGTTAGTACCTGGATGGGAGACAGCCTGGGAATACCAGGTGCTGTAAGCTCTTTAACTTATTCCTCCAAAACGCAGTCGACGTTGCACTTCTATCATTTGAGAAAATATAAAAAATGAGATACTTTCAACAGTAATGTATTATGAAATGACAAAAAACATATTGATAGATTTAAAAAAGCAAAGAGTGGCAGGAAATATTGCCTACGGCCACACCAGTCTGGTGACGCGCGATCTCGCAGATCTCGGAAGCTAAGCAGAGTCGGGCCTGGTTAGTACTTGGTTGGGAGACCGCCTGGGAATACCAGGTGCTGTAAGCTCATTAACTTTTCCTCCAAAACGCAGTCGACGCTTGCACTTTTATCATTTGAGAAAGAAAAAAAAACGAGATACTTTCAATATTAATGTATTATGAAAAAAAAACATATTGATAGATTTAAAAAAGCAAAGCGTGGCATCAAATATTGCCTACGGCCACACCAGTCTGGTGACGCCCGATCTCGTCAGATCTCGGAAGCTAAGCAGAGTCGGGCCTGGTTAGTACTTGGATGGGAGGCCGCCTGGGGATACCAGGTGCTGTAAGCTCTTAACTTATTCCTCCAAAACGCAGTCGACGTTGCACTTTTATCATTTGAGAAAAAAAAAAACGAGATACTTTCAACATTAATGTATTATGAAATGACAAAAAACATATTGATAGATTTAAAAAGCAAAGCGTGGCAGCAAATATTGCCTACGGCCACACCAGTCTGGTGACGCCCGATCTCGTCAGATCTCGGAAGCTAAGCAGAGTCGGGCCTGGTTAGTACTTGATGGGAGACCGCCTGGGAATACCAGGTGCTGTAAGCTCTTAACTTATTCCTCCAAAACGCAGTCGACGTTGCACTTTTATCATTTGAGAAAAAAAACGAGATACTTTCAATATTAATGTATTATGAAAAAAAAACATATTGATAGATTTAAAAAAGCAAAGCGTGGCAGCAAATATTGCCTACGGCCACACCAGTCTGGTGACGCCCGATCTCGCCAGATCTCGGAAGCTACAGAGTCGGGCCTGGTTAGTACTTGGATGGGAGACCGCCTGGGAATACCAGGTGCTGTAAGCTCATTAACTTTTTCCTCCAAACGCAGTCGACGTTGCACTTTTATCATTTGAGAAAAAAAAAAAACGAGATACTTTCAACATTAATGTATCATGAAATGACAAAAACATATTGATAGATTTGAAAAAGCAAAGAGTGGCAGGAAATATTGCCTACGGCCACACCAGTCTGGTGACGCCGATCTCGCCAGATCTCGGAAGCTAAGCAGAGTCGGGCCTGGTTAGTACTTGATGGGAGACCGCCTGGGAATACCAGGTGCTGTAAGCTCATTAACTTATTCCTCCAAAACGCAGTCGACGTTGCACTTTTATCATTTGAGAGAAGAAAAAAACGAGATACTTTCAATATTAATGTATTATGAAAAAACATATTGATAGATTTAAAAAGCAAAGAGTGGCAGCAAATATTGCCTACGGCCACACCAGTCTGGTTACGCCTGATCTCGGCCAGATCTCGAAGCTAAGCAGAGTCGGGCCTGGTTAGTACTTGATGGGAGACCGCCTGGGAATACCAGGTGCTGTAAGCTTTAACTTATTCCTCCAAAACGCAGTCGACGCTTGCACTTTTATCATTTGAGAAAAAAAAAACGAGATACTTTCAATATTAATGTATTATGAAATGACAAAAAAACATATTGATAGATTTAAAAAGCAAAGCGTGGCAGCAACTATTGCCTCACGGCCACACCAGTTCTGGACGCCCGATCTCGCCAGATCTCGGAAGCTAAGCAGAGTCGGGCCTGGTTAGTACTTGATGGGAGACCGCCTGGGAATACCAGGTGCTGTAAGCTCTTTAACTTATTCCTCAAAAACGCAGTCGACGTTGCACTTTTATCATTTGAGAAAAGAAAAAAAAAGGAGATACTTTCAATATTAATGTATTATGAAAAAAAAACATATTGATAGATTTAAAGAAGGAAAGCGTGGCACCGAATCTTGCCTAGGGTCACACTAGTCTGGTGACGTCCGATCTCGGCCAGATCTCGAAGCTAAGCAGAGTCGGGCCTGGTTAGTACTTGATGGGAGACCGCCTGGGAATACCAGGTGCTGTAAGCTTTCAACTTATTCCTCCAAAACGCAGTCGACGTTGCACTTTTATCATTTGAGAAAAAAAAAAAACGAGATACTTTCAACATTAATGTATTATGAAATGACAAAAAAACATATTGTTAGATTTAAAACAGCAAAGTGTGGCACGAAATATTGTCTACGGCCACACCAGTCTGGTGACGCCTGATCTCGTCAGATCTCGGAAGCTAAGCAGAGTCGGGCCTGGTTAGTACTTGATGGGAGACCGCCTGGGAATACCAGGTGCTGTAAGCTCATTAACTTATTCCTCCAAAACGCAGTCGACGTTGCACTTTTATCATTTGAGAAAGAAAAAAAACGAGATACTTTTAATATTAATGTATTATGAAATGACAAAAACATATTGATAGATTTAAAAAGCAAAGAGTGGCAGCAAATATTGCTCACGGCCACACCAGTCTGGTGACGCCCGATCTCGCCAGATCTCGGAAGCTAAGCAGAGTCGGGCCTGGTTAGTACTTGATGGGAGACCGCCTGGGAATACCAGGTGCTGTAAGCTCATTAACTTTTTCCTCCAAAACGCAGTCGACAAGCAGCACTTTTATCATTTGAGAAAGAAAAAAACGAGATACTTTCAATATTAATGTATTATGAAAAAAAACATATTGATAGATTTAAAAAGCAAAGCGTGGCAGCAAATATTGCCTACGGCCACACCAGTCTGGTGACGCCTGATCTCGCCAGATCTCGAAGCTAAGCAGAGTCGGGCCTGGTTAGTACTTGATGGGAGACCGCCTGGGAATACCAGGTGCTGTAAGCTCTTAACTTATTCCTCCAAAACGCAGTCGACGCTTGCACTTTTATCATTTGAGAAAGAAAAAAACGAGATACTTTCAATATTAATGTATTATGAAATGAAAAAACATATTGATAGATTTAAAAAGCAAAGAGTGGCAGGAAATATTGCCTACGGCCACACCAGTCTGGTGACGCCCGATCTCGCCAGATCTCGAAGCTAAGCAGAGTCGGGCCTGGTTAGTACTTGATGGGAGACCGCCTGGGAATACCAGGTGCTGTAAGCTCTTAACTTATTCCTCAAAACGCAGTCGACGCTGCACTTTTATCATTTGAGAAAGAAAAAACGAGATACTTTCAATATTAATGTATTATGAAATGACAAAAACATATTGATAGATTTAAAAAAGCAAAGAGTGGCAGGAAATATTGCCTACGGCCACACCAGTCTGGTGACGCCCGATCTCGTCAGATCTCGGAAGCTAAGCAGAGTCGGGCCTGGTTAGTACTTGGATGGGAGACCGCCTGGGAATACCAGGTGCTGTAAGCTCATTAACTTATTCCTCCAAAACGCAGTCGACGTTGCACTTTTATCATTTGAGAAAAAATAAAAAACGAGATACTTTCAACATTAATGTATTATGAAATGACAAAAAAACATATTGATAGATTTAAAAAAGCAAAGAGTGGCAGGAAATATTGCCTACGGCCACACCAGTCTGGTGACGCCCTCTCGGCCAGATCTCGAAGCTAAGCAGAGTCGGGCCTGGTTAGTACTTGGATGGGAGACCGCCTGGGAATACCAGGTGCTGTAAGCTCATTAACTTATTCCTCCAAAACGCAGTCGACGCTGCACTTTTATCATTTGAGAAAGAAAAAAACGAGATACTTTCAATATTAATGTATTATGAAATGACAAAAACATATTGATAGATTTAAAAAGCAAAGCGTGGCAAAATTGCTCACGGCCACACCAGTCTGGTGACGCCCGATCTCGTCAGATCTCGGAAGCTAAGCAGAGTCGGGCCTGGTTAGTACTTGATGGGAGACCGCCTGGGAATACCAGGTGCTGTAAGCTCATTAACTTATTCCTCCAAACGCAGTCGACGTTGCACTTTTATCATTTGAGAAAGAAAAAAACGAGATACTTTCAATATTAATGTATTATGAAAAAAAAACATATTGATAGATTTTAAAAAGCAAAGAGAGGCAGAAATATTGCCTCACGGCCACACCAGTCTGGTGACGCCCGATCTCGCCAGATCTCGGAAGCTAAGCAGAGTCGGGCCTGGTTAGTACTTCGAGGGGAGACCGCCTGGGAATACCAGGTGCTGTAAGCTCTTTAACTTATTCCTCCAAAACGCAGTCGACGTTGCACTTTTATCATTTGAGAAAAAAAAAAACGAGATACTTTCAATATGTATTATGAAATGACAAAAAAAAACATATTGATAGATTTAAAAAGCAAAGTGTGGCAGTTGCCTACGCCACACCAGTCTGGTGACGCCTGATCCCGCCAGATCTCGGAAGCAAAGGAGAGACGCGCCTGGTTAGTACTTGGATGGGAGACCGCCTGGGAATACCAGGTGCTGTAAGCTCATTAACTTATTCCTCCAAAACGCAGTCGACGTTGCACTTTTATCATTTGAGAAAGAAAAACGAGATACTTTCAATATTAATGTATGAAATATGAAAAACATATTGATAGATTTAAAAAGCAAAGCGTGGCAGCAAATATTGCCTACGGCCACACCAGTCTGGTGACGCCCGATCTCGCCAGATCTCGAAGCTAAGCAGAGTCGGCCTGGTTAGTACTTGATGGGAGACCGCTGGGAATACCAGGTGCTGTAAGCTCTTAACTTATTCCTCAAAAACGCAGTCGACGTTGCACTTTTATCATTTGAGAAAGAAAAAACGAGATACTTTCAATATTAATGTATTATGAAATGACAAAAAAACATATTGATAGATTTAAAAAGCAAAGCGTGGCAGCAATATTGCCTCACGGCCACACCAGTCTGGTGACGCCGATCTCGCCAGATCTCGGAAGCTAAGCAGAGTCGGGCCTGGTTAGTACTTGGATGGGAGACCGCCTGGGAATACCAGGTGCTGTAAGCTCATTAACTTATTCCTCCAAAACGCAGTCGACGCACTTTATCATTTGAGAAAGAAAAAACGAGATACTTTCAATATTAATGTATCATGAAATGACAAAAAACATATTGATAGATTTAAAAAGCAAAGAGTGGCAGGAAATATTGCCTACGGCCACACCAGTCTGGTGACGCCTCGATCTCGCCAGATCTCGGAAGCTAAGCAGAGTCGGGCCTGGTTAGTACTTGATGGGAGACCGCCTGGGAATACCAGGTGCTGTAAGTTTTAACTTATTCCTCAAAACGCAGTCGACGTTGCTGCACTTTTATCATTTGAGAAAGAAAAAACGAGATACTTTCAATATTAATGTTATGAAAAAACATATTGATAGATTTAAAAAGCAAAGTGGCAGCAAATATTGCCTACGGCCACACCAGTCTGGACGCCCGATCTCGGCCAGATCTCGGAAGCTAAGCAGAGTCGGGCCTGGTTAGTACTTGATGGGAGACCGCCTGGGAATACCAGGTGCTGTAAGTTTTAACTTATTCCTCAAAACGCAGTCGACGCTGCACTTTTATCATTTGAGAAAGAAAAAAACGAGATACTTTCAATATTAATGTATTATGAAATGACAAAAAACATATTGATAGATTTAAAAAAAGTGCAGCAAATATTGCCTACGGCCACACCAGTCTGGTGACGCCTGATCTCGCCAGATCTCGAAGCTAAGCAGAGTCGGGCCTGGTTAGTACTTGGATGGGAGACCCTGGGAATACCAGGTGCTGTAAGCTCATTAACTTATTCCTCCAAAACGCAGTCGACGTTGCACTTTTATCATTTGAGAAAGAAAAAAACGAGATACTTTCAATATTAATGTATTATGAAATCAAAAAACATATTGATAGATTTAAAAAGCAAAGCGTGGCAGCAATATTGCTCACGGCCACACCAGTCTGGTGACGCCCGATCTCGCCAGATCTCGGAAGCTAAGCAGAGTCGGGCCTGGTTAGTACTTGATGGGAGACCGCCTGGGAATACCAGGTGCTGTAAGCTCTTTAACTTATTCCTCAAAACGCAGTCGACGTTGCACTTTTTATCATTTGAGAAAGAAAAAAACAAGAGATACTTTCAATATTAATGTATTATGAAAAAAACATATTGATAGATTTAAAAAGCAAAGCGTGGCAGCAAATATTGCCTACGGCCACACCAGTCTGGTGACGCCTGATCTCAGATCTCGAAGCTAAGCAGAGTCGGGCCTGGTTAGTACTTGGATGGGAGACCGCCTGGGAATACCAGGTGCTGTAAGCTTTAACTTATTCCTCCAAAACGCAGTCGACGCACTTTTATCATTTGAGAAAGAAAAAAACGAGATACTTTCAATATTAATGTTATGAAAAAAAAACATATTGATAGATTTAAAAAGCAAAGCGTGGCAGCAAATATTGCCACGCCACACCAGTTCAGGTGACGCCCGATCTCGCCAGATCTCGAAGCTAAGCAGAGTCGGGCCTGGTTAGTACTTGATGGGAGACCGCCTGGGAATACCAGGTGCTGTAAGCTTTTTAACTTATTCCTCCAAAACGCAGTCGACGCTGCACTTTTTATCATTTGAGAAAGAAAAAACGAGATACTTTCAATATTAATGTATTATGAAATGACAAAAAAAAACATATTGATAGATTTAAAAAAGCAAAGCGTGCCAGCAAATATTGCCTACGGCCACACCAGTCTGGTGACGCCCGATCTCGTCAGATCTCAGAAGCTAAGCAGAGTCGGGCCTGGTTAGTACTTGGATGGGAGACCGCCTGGGAATACCAGGTGCTGTAAGCTCATTAACTTTTTCCTCCAAAACGCAGTCGACGTTGCACTTTTATCATTTGAGAAAAAAAAAAAAACGAGATACTTTCAATATTAATGTATTATGAAATGACAAAAAAAACATATTGATAGATTTAAAAAAGCAAAGCGTGGCAGCAAATATTGCCTACGGCCACACCAGTCTGGTGACGCCCGATCTCACAGATCTCGGAAGCTAAGCAGAGTCGGGCCTTAGTAGTACTTGGATGGGAGACCGCCTGGGAATACCAGGTGCTGTAAGCTCTTTAACTTATTCCTCAAAAACGCAGTCGACGTTGCACTTTTATCATTTGAGAAAGAAAAAAACGAGATACTTTCAATATTAATGTATTATGAAATGACAAAAGAAACAGATTGATGGGTTTAAAAAAGCAAAGCGGGGAAGGCTATATTGCCTACGGCCACACCAGTCTGGACGCCTCGATCTGCCAGATCTCGAAGCTAAGCAGAGTCGGGCCTGGTTAGTACTTGATGTGAGACCGCCTGGGAATACCAGGTGCTGTAAGCTCTTTAACTTTTTCCTCCAAAACGCAGTCGACGTTGCACTTTTATCATTTGAGAAAGAAAAAAATGAGATACTTTCAATATTAATGTATTATGAAATGACAAAAAACATATTGATAGATTTAAAAGCAAAGCGTGGCAGCAATATTGCCTACGCCACACCAGTTCAGGACGCCCGATCTCGCCAGATCTCGGAAGCTAAGCAGAGTAGGGCCTGGTTAGTACTTGATGGGAGGAGAACCGCCGCTTGGGAATACCAGGTGCTGTAAGCTCATTAACTTATTCCTCCAAAACGCAGTCGACAAGCAGACTTTATCATTTGAGAAAGAAAACAAACGATACTTTCAACATAAATGTATCATGAAATGACAAAAAAACATATTGATAGATTTAAAAAGCAAAGAGTGGCAGGAAATATTGCCTACGGCCACACCAGTCTGGTGACGCCTCGATCTCGCCACAGATCTCGAAGCTAAGCAGAGTTGGGCCTGGTTAGTACTTGATGGGAGACCGCCTGGGAATACCAGGTGCTGTAAGCTCTTTTAACTTATTCCTCAAAACGCAGTCGACGCTGCAATTTTTATCATTTGAGAAAGAAAAAACGAGATACTTTCAAAATTAATGTTATGAAAAAAAAACATATTGATAGATTTAAAAAGCAAAGCGTGGCAGCAAAATTGCCTACGGCCACACCAGTTCAGGACGCCTCGATCTGCCAGATCTCGAAGCTACGCAGAGTCGGGCCTGGTTAGTACTTGGATGGGAGACCGCCTGGGAATACCAGGTGCTGTAAGCTCTTAACTCATTCCTCAAAACGCAGTCGACGTTGCACTTTTATCATTTGAGAAAGAAAAAAACGAGATACTTTCAATATTAATGTATTATGAAATGACAAAAAAAAACATATTGATAGATTTAAAAAGCAAAGCGTGGCAGCAATATTGCCTACGGCCACACCAGTCTGGTGACGCCCTGATCTGCCAGATCTCGGAAGCTAAGCAGAGTTGGGCCTGGTTAGTACTTGATGGGAGACCGCCTGGGAATACCAGGTGCTGTAAGCTTTAACTTATTCCTCAAAAACGCAGTCGACGCTAACTTTATCATTTGAGAAAGAAAAAACGAGATACTTTCAATATTAATGTATTATGAAATGACAAAAAAACATATTGATAGATTTAAAAAGCAAAGCGTGCAGCAAATATTGCCTACGGCCACACCAGTCTGGTGACGCCCGATCTCACAGATCTCGAAGCTAAGCAGAGTCGGGCCTGGTTAGTACTTGATGGGAGACCGCCTGGGATTTCCAGGTGCTGTAAGCTCATTAACTTTTTCCTCCAAAACGCAGTCGACGTTGCACTTTTATCATTTGAGAAAAAAAAAAAAGAGATACTTCAACATTATTAATGAAATAAAAAAAAAAAATATTGATAGATTTAAAAAGCAAAGCGTGGCAGCAATATTGCCTTACGGCCACACCAGTCTGGTGACGCCCGATCTGCCAGATCTCGAAGCTAAGCAGAGTTGGGCCTGGTTAGTACTTGGACGGGAGACCGCCTGGGAATACCAGGTGCTGTAAGCTCTTAACCTTATTCCTCAAAAACGCAGGCGACGCTCCACTTTTATCATTCGAGAAAGAAAAAACGAGATACTTTCAATATTAATGTATTATGAAAAAAAACATATTGATAGATTTAAAAAGCAAAGCTGCAGCAAATATTGCCTACGGCCACACCAGTCTGGTGACGCCCGATCTCGCCAGATCTCGAAGCTAAGCAGAGTCGGGCCTGGTTAGTACTTGATGGGAGACCGCCTGGGAATACCAGGTGCTGTAAGCTCTTTAACTTATTCCTCCAAAACGCAGTCGACGCACTTTTATCATTTGAGAAAGAAAAAACGAGATACTTTCAATATTAATGTATTATGAAATGACAAAAAACATATTGATAGATTTAAAAAGCAAAGCGTGGCAGCAATATTGCACGGCCACACCAGTTCAGGACGCCCGATCCACAGATCTCGAAGCTAAGCAGAGTAGGGCCTGGTTAGTACTTGGATAGGAGACCGCCTGGGAATACCGGGTTGCAGGTGCTGTAAGCTCATTAACTTCTTTCCTCCAAAACGCAGTCGACGCTGCACTTTATCATTTGAGAAAGAAAACAAACGAGATACTTTCAACATAAATGTATCATGAAATGACAAAAAACATATTGATAGATTTAAAAAGCAAAGAGTGGCAGGAAATATTGCTTCACGGCCACACCAGTCTGGTGACGCCCGATCTCGGCCAGATCTCGAAGCTAAGCAGATTCGGCCTGGTTAGTACTTGATGGGAGACCGCCTGGGAATACCAGGTGCTGTAAGCTTTTAACTTATTCCTCAAAACGCAGTCGACGTTGCACTTTTTATCATTTGAGAAAGAAAAAACGAGATACTTTCAAAATTAATCGTATGAAAAAAAACATATTGATAGATTTAAAAAGCAAAGCGTGGTAGCAAATATTGCCTACGGCCACACCAGTCTGGTGACGCTGATCTCAGCCAGATCTCGGAAGCTACGGAGAGTCGGGCCTGGTTAGTACTTGGATGGGAGACCGCCTGGGAATACCAGGTGCTGTAAGCTCTTTAACTCATTCCTCAAAAACGCAGTCAACACTGCACGTTTATCATTTGAGAAAGAAAGTGAAACGAGATACTTTCAATATTAATGTATTATGAAATGACAAAAAACATATTGATAGATTTAAAAAGCAAAGCGTGGCAGCAATATTGCCTACGGCCACACCAGTCTGGTGACGCCCGATCTAGATCTCGAAGCTAAGCAGAGTTGGGCCTTGTTAGTACTTGGATGGGAGACCGCCTGGGAATACCAGGTGCTGTAAGTTTTAACTTATTCCTCAAAACGCAGTCGACGTTGCACTTTTATCATTTGAGAAAGAAAAAACGAGATACTTTCAATATTAATGTATTATGAAAAAAAAACATATTGATAGATTTAAAAGCAAAGCGTGGCAGCAATATTGCTTCACGGCCACACCAGTCTGGTGACGCCTGATCTGCCAGATCTCGGAAGCTAAGCAGAGTCGAGCCTGGTTAGTACTTGATGGGAGACCGCCTGGGAATACCAGGTGCTGTAAGCTCTTTAACTTTTTCCTCCAAAACGCAGTCGACGTTGCACTTTATCATTTGAGAAAGAAAAAACGAGATACTTTCAATATTAATGTATTATGAAATGACAAAAAACATATTGATAGATTTAAAAAACCAAAGCGTGGCAGTTAATATTGCCTACAGCTACACCAGTCTGGTGACGCCTCGATCTCGCCAGATCTCGGAAGCTAAGCAGAGGGCCTGGTTAGTACTTGATAGGAGACCGCCTGGGAATACCAGGTTGTAAGCTCATTAACTTCTTCCTCCAAACGCAGTCGACGCTTGCACTTTATCATTTGAGAAAGAAAACAAACGAGATACTTTCAATATTAATGTATTATGAAATGACAAAAAAAACATATTGATAGAATAAGAAGAGCAAAGCGTGGCAGCAGATATTGCCTACGGCCACACCACAGTCTGGTGACGCCCGATCTCGCCAGATCTCAGAAGCTAAGCAGAGTCGGGCCTAGTTAGTACTTGATGGGTGACCGCCTGGGAATACCAGGTGCTGTAAGCTCATTAACTTTTTTCCTCCAAAACGCAGTCGACGCTGCACTTTATCATTTGAGAAAGAAAAAACGAGATACTTTCAAAATTAATGTATATGAAAAAACATATTGATAGATTTAAAAGCAAAGCGTGGCAGCAAATATTGCCCACGGCCACACCAGTCTGGTGACGCCCGATCTCGCCAGATCTCGGAAGCTAAGCAGTGTCGGGCCTGGTTAGTACTTGATGGGAGACCGCCTGGGAATACCAGGTGCTGTAAGCTCATTAACTTATTCCTCAAAACGCAGTCGACGTTGCACTTTTAGCATTTGAGAAAGAAAAAAAACGAGATACTTTCAATATTAATGTATTTTGAAAAAACATATTGATAGATTTAAAAAGCAAAGCGTGGCAAATATTGCCTACGGCCACAACAGTCTGGTGACGCAAATCTCGCCAGATCTCGAAGCTAAGAGTCGGGCCTGGTTAGTACTTGATGGGAGACCGCCTGGGAATACCAGGTGCTGTAAGCTCATTAACTTTTTCCTAAAACGCAGTCGACGCTGCACTTTTATCATTTGAGAAAGAAAAAAACGAGATACTTTCAACATGAATGTATCATGAAATGACAAAAAACATATTGATAGATTTAAAAAGCAAAGAGTGGCAGGAATATTGCTCACGGCCACACCAGTCTGTTGACGCCCGATCTCGTCAGATCTCGGAAGCTAAGCAGAGTCGAGCCTGGTTAGTACTTTGATGGGAGACCGCCTGGGAATACCAGGTGCTGTAAGCTCATTAACTTATTCCTCCAAAACGCAGTCGACGCACTTTTTATCATTTGAGAAAAAAAAACGAGATACTTTCAATATTAATTTATTATGAAAAAAAACATATTGATTGATAGATTTAAAAAGCAAAGAGTGGCAGCAAATATTGCTCACGGCCACACCAGTCTGGTGACGCCTCGATCTCGCCAGATCTCGGAAGCTAAGCAGTCGGGCCTGGTTAGTACTTGATGGGAGACCGCCTGGGAATACCAGGTGCTGTAAGCTCTTAACTTTTCCTCCAAAACGCAGTCGACGCTGCACTTTTATCATTTGAGAAAAAAAAAGAGATACTTTCAATATTAATGTATTATGAAAAAAAAACATATTGATAGATTTAAAAAAGCAAAGCGTGGCAGCAAATATTGCCTACGGCCACACCAGTCTGGTGACGCCCGATCTCGTCAGATCTCGGAAGCTAAGCAGTCGGGCCTGGTTAGTACTTGGATGGGAGACCGCCTGGGAATACCAGGTACTGTAAGCTTTAACTTATTCTTCAAAACGCAGTCGACGTTGCACTTTTATCATTTGAGAAAAAAAAAAGAGATACTTTCAATATTAATTTATTATGAAAAAACAACATATTGATAGATTTAAAAAGCAAAGCGCAGCAAATATTGCCTACGGCCACACCAGTCTGGTGACGCCTCGATCTCGGCCAGATCTCGGAAGCTAAGCAGTCGGGCCTGGTTAGTACTTGGATGGGAGACCGCCTGGGAATACCAGGTGCTGTAAGCTCTTTAACTTATTCCTCCAAAACGCAGTCGACGTTGCACTTTTATCATTTGAGAAAGAAAAAAAAACAAGATACTTTCAATATTAATGTATTTTGAAATGAAAAAAACATATTGATAGATTTAAAAAGCAAAGCGTGGCAGCAAATATTGCCTACGGCCACACCAGTCTGGTGACGCCCGATCTCACAGATCTCGGAAGCTAAGCTAAGCAGAGTCGGGCCTGGTTAGTACTTGATGGGAGACCGCCTGGGAATACCAGGTGCTGTAAGCTCATTAACTTATTCCTCCAAAACGCAGTCGACGCACTTTTATCATTTGAGAAAAAAAAAAACGAGATACTTTCAATATTAATGTATTATGAAATGACAAAAACATATTGATAGATTTAAAAAAGCAAAGCGTGGCAGCAAATATTGCCTACGGCCACAACAGTCTGGTGTCGCTAATCTCGCCAGATCTTGGAAGCGAAGCAGAGTCGGGCCTGGTTAGTACTTGATGGGAGACCGCCTGGGAATACCAGGTGCTGTAAGCTCATTAACTTTTTCCTCCAAAACGCAGTCGACGCTGCACTTTTATCATTTGAGAAAGAAAAAAACGAGATACTTTCAATATTAATGTATTATGAAATGACAAAAAAATCATATTGATAGATTTAAAAGAGCAAAGCGTGGCAGCAAATATTGCTCACGGCCACACCAGTCTGGTGACGCCCGATCTCGGCCAGATCTTGCAAGCTAAGCAGAGTCGGGCCTGGTTAGTACTTGATGGGACACCGCCTGGGAATACCAGGTGCTGTAAGCCCTCTAACTTATTCCTCAAAAACGCAGTCGACGCTGCACTTTTATCATTTGAGAAAGAAAAAACGAGATACTTTCAATATTAATGTTATATGAAAAAAAAACATATTGATAGATTTAAAACAGCAAAGCGTGGCAGCAAATATTGCCTACGGCCACACCAGTTCAGACGCCCGATCTCGCCAGATCTCGAAGCTAAGCAGAGTCGGGCCTGGTTAGTACTTGATGGGAGACCCCCTGGGATTACCAGGTGCTGTAAGCTCTTTAACTTATTCCTCAAAACGCAGTCGACGCACTACTTTTTCGCTTGAGAAAGAAAAAAACGAGATACTTTCAATATTAATGTATTATGAAAAAAAAACATATTGATAGATTTAAAAAGCAAAGCGTGGCAGCAAATATTGCCTACGGCCACAACAGTCTGGTGACGCGCGATCTCGCCAGATCTCGAAGCTAAGCAGAGTCGGGCCTGGTTAGTACTTGATGGGAGACCGCCTGGGAATACCAGGTGCTGTAAGCTTTTAACTTATTCCTCAAAACGCAGTCGACGCACTTTTATCATTTGAGAAAGAAAAAACGAGATACTTTCAATATTAATGTTATGAAATGAAAAAAAACATATTGATAGATTTAAAAAGCAAAGCGTGAGCAAATATTGCCTACGCCACACCAGTCTGGTGACGCCTGATCTCGCCACAGATCTCGAAGCTAAGCAGAGTCGGGCCTGGTTAGTACTTGATGGGAGACCGCCTGGGGAATACCAGGTGCTGTAAGCTCATTAACTTTTTCTCCAAAACGCAGTCGACGCTGCACTTTTTATCATTTGAGAAAGAAAAAACGAGATACTTTCAATATTAATGTATTATGAAATGACAAAAAAACATATTGATAGATTTAAAAAGCAAAGCGTGGCAGCAAATATTGCCTACGGCCACACCAGTCTGGTGACGCCTCGATCTCGGCCAGATCTCGAAGCTAAGCAGAGTCGGCCTGGTTAGTACTTGATGGGAGACCGCCTGGGAATACCAGGTGCTGTAAGCTCTTAACTTATTCCTCAAAACGCAGTCGACGCTTGCACTTTTATCATTTGAGAAAGAAAAAACGAGATACTTTCAATATTAATGTTATATGAAAAAAAAAACATATTGATAGATTTAAAAGCAAAGCGGCAGCAAATATTGCCTACGGCCACACCAGTCTGGTGACGCCCGATCTCGCCAGATCTCGAAGCTAAGCAGAGTCGGGCCTGGTTAGTACTTGATGGGGAGACCGCCTGGGAATACCAGGTGCTGTAAGCTCATTAACTTTTTCCCTCCAAAACGCAGTCGACGTTGCACTTTTTATCATTTGAGAAAAAAAAAACGAGATACTTTCAATATTAATGTATTATGAAATGACAAAAAACATATTGATAGATTTAAAAGCAAAGCGTGGCAGCAAATATTGCCTACGGCCACACCAGTCTGGTGACGCCCGATCTCGCCAGATCTCGAAGCTAAGCAGAGTTGGGCCTGGTTAGTACTTGATGGGAGACCGCCTGGGAATACCAGGTGCTGTAAGCTCTTAACTTATTCCTCAAAACGCAGTCGACGCTGCACTTTTTATCATTTGAGAAAGAAAAAAACGAGATACTTTCAATATTAATGTATTATGAAAAATAACATATTGATAGATTTAAAAAGCAAAGCGTGGCAGCAATATTGCCTACGGCCACACCAGTCTGGTGACGCCCGATCCGCCAGATCTCGGAAGCTAAGCAGAGTCGAGCCTGGTTAGTACTTGGATGTGTGACCGCCTGGGACTTCCTGGTGCTGTAAGCTCTTTAACTTTTTCCTCCAAAACGCAGTCGACCTTGCACTTTTATCATTTGAGAAAGAAAAATGAGATACTTTCAATATTAATGTATTATGAAATGACAAAAAAACATATTGATAGATTTAAAAGCAAAGCAAAGTGGCAGTAGCAATATTGCCTACGGCCACACCAGTTCTGGACGCCTGATCTCCCAGATCTCGGAAGCTAAGCAGAGTAGGGCCTGGTTAGTACTTGGATAGAGACCGCCTGGGAATACCCGGTTGCTGTAAGCTCATTAACTTCTTCCTCCAAAACGCAGTCGACGTTGCACTTTTATCATTTGAGAAAGAAAAACAAACGAGATACTTTCAATATTAATGTATTATGAAATGACAAAAAAAAACATATTGATAGATTTAAAAAAGCAAAGCGTGCCAGCAAATATTGCCTACGGCCACACCAGTCTGGTGACGCCCGATCTCGACAGATCTCAGAAGCTAAGCAGAGTCGGGCCTAGTTAGTACTTGGATGGGTGACCGCCTGGGAATACCAGGTGCTGTAAGCTCATTAACTTTTTCCTGGAAAACGCAGTCGACGTTGCACTTTTATCATTTGAGAAAGAAAAAAAAACGAGATACTTTCAAAATTAATGTTATGAAAAAAAAAACATATTGATAGATTTAAAAAAGCAAAGCGTGGCAGCAATTTCTGCCTACGGCCACACCAGTCTGGTGACGCCCGATCTCGTCAGATCTCGGAAGCTAAGCAGTGTCGGGCCTGGTTAGTACCTGGATGGGAGACCGCCTGGGAATACCAGGTGCTGTAAGCTCATTAACTTATTCCTCAAAACGCAGTCGACGTGCACTTTTAGCATTTGAGAAAGAAAAAAAAACGAGATACTTTCAATATTAATGTATTTTGAAAAAAAAACATATTGATAGATTTAAAAAAGCAAAGCGTGGCATCAAATATTGCCTACGGCCACAACAGTCTGGTGACGCGCAATCTCGTCAGATCTCGGAAGCTAAGCAGAGTCGGGCCTGGTTAGTACTTGGATGGGAGACCGCCTGGGAATACCAGGTGCTGTAAGCTCATTAACTTTTTCCTCTAAAGCGCTGTCTACGGTGCACTTTTATCATTTGAGAAAGAAAACAACGGAGATACTTTCAACATGAATGTATCATGAAATGACAAAAAACATATTGATAGATTTAAAAAGCAAAGAGTGGCAGGAAATATTGCCTACGGCCACACCAGTCTGTTGACGCCCGATCTCGTCAGATCTCGGAAGCTAAGCAGAGTCGAGCCTGGTTAGTACTTTGATGGGAGACCGCCTGGGAATACCAGGTGCTTTAAGCTCATTAACTTATTCCTCCAAAACGCAGTCGACGCTGACTTTTTATCATTTGAGAAAAAAAACAAACGAGATACTTTCAATATTAATTTATTATGAAAAAAACATATTGATAGATTTAAAAAGCAAAGCGTGCAGTAGCAAATATTGCCTACGGCCACACCAGTCTGGTGACGCCCGATCTCGTCAGATCTCAGAAGCTAAGCAGAGTCGGGCCTGGTTAGTACTTGGATGGGAGACCGCCTGGGAATACCAGGTGCTGTAAGCTCATTAACTTTTTCCTCCAAAACGCAGTCGACGTTGCACTTTTATCATTTGAGAAAAAAAAAAAAACGAGATACTTTCAATATTAATGTATTATGAAATGACAAAAAAAGCATATTGATAGATTTAAAAAGCAAAGCGTGGCAGCAAATATTGCCTACGGCACACCAGTCTGACGCCGCGATCTCGCCAGATCTCGGAAGCTAAGCAGTCGGGCCTGGTTAGTACTTGATGGGAGACCGCCTGGGAATACCAGGTACTGTAAGCTGATTAACTTATTCCTCAAAACGCAGTCGACGCTGCACTTTTATCATTTGAGAAAAAAAAAGAGATACTTTCAATATTAATTTATTATGAAAAAACATATTGATAGATTTAAAAAGCAAAGCGTGGTAGCAAATATTGCCTACGGCCACAACAGTCTGGTGACGCCGCAATCTCGCCAGATCTCGAAGCTAAGCAGAGTCGGGCCTGGTTAGTACTTGGATGGGAGACCGCCTGGGAATACCAGGTGCTGTAAGTTTTAACTTATTCCTCAAAACGCAGTCGACGTTGCACTTTTATCATTTGAGAAAGAAAAAAACGAGATACTTTCAATATTAATGTTATGAAATGAAAAAAACATATTGATAGATTTAAAAAAGCAAAGCGTGGGAGCAATATTGCCCACGGCCACACCAGTCTGGTGACGCCTGATCTCGCCAGATCTCGGAAGCTAAGCAGAGTCGGGCCTGGTTAGTACTTGATGGGAGACCGCCTGGGAATACCAGGTGCTGTAAGCTCATTAACTTTTTCCTCCAAAACGCAGTCGACGTTGCACTTTTATCATTTGAGAAAGAAAAAAAACGAGATACTTTCAATATTAATGTATTATGAAATGACAAAAAACATATTGATAGATTTAAAAAGCAAAGCGTGGCAGCAAATATTGCTCACGGCCACACCAGTCTGGTGACGCCCGATCTCGCCAGATCTCGAAGCTAAGCAGAGTCGGGCCTGGTTAGTACTTGATGGGAGACCGCCTGGGAATACCAGGTGCTGTAAGCTCTTTTAACTTATTCCTCAAAACGCAGTCGACGTTGCACTTTTATCATTTGAGAAAGAAAAAACGAGATACTTTCAATATTAATGTATTATGAAATGAAAAAAACATATTGATAGATTTAAAAAAGCAAAGCGTGGCAGCAAATATTGCCTCACGGCCACACCAGTCTGGTGACGCCTCGATCTCGCCAGATCTCGGAAGCTAAGCAGAGTCGGGCCTGGTTAGTACTTGATGGGAGACCGCCTGGGAATACCAGGTGCTGTAAGCTCATTAACTTTTTCCTCCAAAACGCAGTCGACGTTGCACTTTTATCATTTGAGAAAGAAAAAAACGAGATACTTTCAATATTAATGTATTATGAAATGACAAAAAACATATTGATAGATTTAAAAAGCAAAGCGTGGCAGCAATATTGCTCACGGCCACACCAGTCTGGTGACGCCTCGATCTCCAGATCTCGGAAGCTAAGCAGAGTCGGGCCTGGTTAGTACTTGATAGGAGACCGCCTGGGAATACCAGGTGCTGTAAGCTCATTAACTTCTTCCTCCAAAACGCAGTCGACGTTGCACTTTTATCATTTGAGAAAGAAAAACAAACGAGATACTTTCAATATTAATGTATTATGAAAAGACAAAAAACATATTGATAGATTTAAAAAGCAAAGCGTGCAGCAAATATTGCCTACGGCCACACCAGTCTGGTGACGCCCGATCTCGCAGATCTCAGAAGCTAAGCAGAGTCGGGCCTGGTTAGTACTTGATGGGAGACCGCCTGGGAATACCAGGTGCTGTAAGCTCATTAACTTTTTCCTCCAAAACGCAGTCGACGTTGCACTTTTATCATTTGAGAAAGAAAAAAAAACGAGATACTTTCAATATTAATGTATTATGAAAAAAAAAACATATTGATAGATTTAAAAAAGCAAAGCGTGGCAGCAAATATTGCCTACGGCCACACCAGTCTGGTGACGCCGATCTCGCCAGATCTCGAAGCTAAGCAGAGTCGGGCCTGGTTAGTACCTGGATGGGAGACCGCCTGGGAATACCAGGTGCTGTAAGCTCATTAACTTATTCCTCAAAACGCAGTCGACGTTGCACTTTTATCATTTGAGAAAGAAAAAACGAGATACTTTCAATATTAATGTATTATGAAATGACAAAAAACATATTGATAGATTTAAAAAGCAAAGCGTGGCAGCAAATATTGCCTACGGCCACAACAGTCTGGTGACGCCCGATCTCGCCAGATCTCGGAAGCTAAGCAGAGTCGGGCCTGGTTAGTACTTGATGGGAGACCGCCTGGGAATACCAGGTGCTGTAAGCTCATTAACTTTTTCCTCAAAACGCAGTCGACGCTTGCACTTTTATCATTTGAGAAAGAAAAAAACGAGATACTTTCAATATTAATGTATCATGAAATGACAAAAAACATATTGATAGATTTAAAAGCAAAGAGTGGCAGCAAATATTGCTCACGGCCACACCAGTCTGTTGACGCCCGATCTCGTCAGATCTCGGAAGCTAAGCAGAGTCGAGCCTGGTTAGTACTTTGATGGGAGACCGCCTGGGAATACCAGGTGCTTTAAGCTCATTAACTTATTCCTCCAAAACGCAGTCGACGTTGCACTTTTATCATTTGAGAAAAAAAAAAAGAGATACTTTCAATATTAATGTATTATGAAATGACAAAAAACATATTGATAGATTTAAATAAGCAAAGAGTGGCAGGAAATATTGCCTACGGCCACACCAGTCTGGTGACGCCCGATCTCCAGATCTCGAAGCTAAGCAGAGTCGGCCTGGTTAGTACTTGATGGGAGACCGCCTGGGAATACCAGGTGCTGTAAGCTCATTAACTTTTTCCTCCAAAACGCAGTCGACGTTGCACTTTTATCATTTGAGAAAGAAAAACAAACGAGATACTTTCAATATTAATGTATTATGAAATGAAAAAAACATATTGATAGATTTAAAAAGCAAAGCGTGGCAGCAAATATTGCCTACGGCCACACCAGTCTGGTGACGCCCGATCTCGCCAGATCTCGAAGCTAAGCAGAGTCGGGCCTGGTTAGTACTTGATGGGAGACCGCCTGGGAATACCAGGTGCTGTAAGCTCATTAACTTATTCCTCAAAACGCAGTCGACGTTGCACTTTTATCATTTGAGAAAAAAAAAACGAGATACTTTCAATATTAATGTATTATGAAAAAATAACATATTGATAGATTTAAAAAGCAAAGCGTGGCAGCAAATATTGCTCACGGCCACACCAGTTCAGGACGCCCGATCTCGCCAGATCTCGAAGCTAAGCAGTCGGGCCTGGTTAGTACTTGATGGGAGACCGCCTGGGAATACCAGGTGCTGTAAGCTCTTTAACTTATTCCTCCAAAACGCAGTCGACGCTAGCACTTTTATCATTTGAGAAAAAAAAAACGAGATACTTTCAATATTAATGTATTATGAAAAAAAAACATATTGATAGATTTAAAAAGCAAAGCGTGGCAGCAAATATTGCCTACGGCCACACCAGTCTGGTGACGCCTCGATCTCGCCAGATCTCGAAGCTAAGCAGAGTCGGGCCTGGTTAGTACTTGATGGGAGACCGCCTGGGAATACCAGGTGCTGTAAGCTCTTAACTTATTCCTCCAAAACGCAGTCGACGTTGCACTTTTATCATTTGAGAAAGAAAAAACGAGATACTTTCAATATTAATGTATTATGAAATGAAAAAAACATATTGATAGATTTAAAAAGCAAAGCGTGGCAGCAAATATTGCCTCACGGCCACACCAGTCTGGTGACGCCCGATCTGCCAGATCTCGAAGCTAAGCAGAGTCGGGCCTGGTTAGTACTTGATGGGAGACCGCCTGGGAATACCAGGTGCTGTAAGCTCATTAACTTATTCCTCCAAAACGCAGTCGACGTTGCACTTTTATCATTTGAGAAAGAAAAAAACGAGATACTTTCAATATTAATGTATATGAAATGACAAAAACATATTGATAGATTTAAAAAGCAAAGCGTGGCAGCAATATTGCCTACGGCCACACCAGTCTGGACGCCTCGATCTCGGCCAGATCTCGAAGCTAAGCAGAGTCGGGCCTGGTTAGTACTTGATGGGAGACCGCGTGGGAATACCAGGTGCTGTAAGCTCATTTAACTTATTCCTCAAAACGCAGTCGACGTTGCACTTTTATCATTTGAGAAAGAAAAAACGAGACGAGATACTTTCAATATTAATGTTATGAAATGAAAAAAACATATTGATAGATTTAAAAAGCAAAGTGGCAGCAATATTGCCACGGCCACACCAGTTGTGACGCCCGATCTGGCCAGATCTCGGAAGCTAAGCAGAGTCGGGCCTGGTAGTTACTTTGGGAGACCGCCTGGGAATACCAGGGTGCTGTAAGTTTTAACTTATTCCTCAAAACAGTCGACGTTGCACTTTTATCATTTGAGAAAGAAAAAAACGACGAGATACTTTCAATATTAATGTATTGAAAATGAAATGACAAAAAACATATTGATAGATTTAAAAAGCAAAGCGTGGCATAGCAAATATTGCCCACGCACCAGCTGGAGATCTGCCAGATCTCAACACAGAGGGCCTGGTTATATTTGA